>VYZT01006696.1:0-26026 GCA_013400735.1 Pomatostomus ruficeps | reverse complement strand
ATTTATTATTTTTATTTATTATTATAGAATATAATTATTTATCATTATTTTAGCACAGGGGGTAAAATGTCATCCAGACCCTTCCAGATCCTCCTCCTGTTTCCTCATCCCCGAGGAGGGGGTTTAGCAGACCCCTAAATAAAGCAATGTGAAATGTTTCTTACTGCAAACACAGCCACCAGCACGTTGCTGTTCGAAGCCACATCAAATGGCTCAACCTCCCGCATGAAAATCTGTAAGAATAAAAAAAAAAATACACAATAAAGATCTGTCATTCTTTAGGATCCTTCTGGTCAACGCAGCGACGCTCAAAAACGCTTCGGAAATCCGCGAACCTCCTGATTTACCCCAAACGTTCAGCAGGCGGATGAACAACCGCAGATGTTTGGCTTTGGAAGCCTGGTCCTACACCAGGACATGTCCCAGCTCGTGGACACAGACCAGAGCCTCCTCCCAGATGTTCTGTCCCAGGAAAACATCTGCTCTCCTCTGCTTTGGGAGAAGGGTTGGAGGTGAGCGGGACAGGACAGGGGAGGAGTCTCTCCTTGGGCTTCACGCTGCAGTAATTTCTCATTTATCAGCAGGGTTGCACCCCTCGGTGATTTCTCATTTATCATCCATGTTCTCTGTAGCTGGGGGGGTTTCCTTAAATTCTCCACTGATTTTTCACCACCTCCCCTCAGCTGACACGGAGTAAAGTGAGTATTTTAAATCCTCACTCAGGGTTTTTTCCATGCCAAATCAGATCCGTGCCTTTGGATTTTCTCTTAGGATTGGTCAAGCCAAGTTGGGTTGAATTTTGGGGCTGTTCCATCCTCGGCATTGTCCAAGGCCAGCTTGGGTGTGGCTTGGAACAACCTGGGCTGGGGGAAGGTGTCCCCTCACAGGGCAGGGGGTGCAACAAGAGGAGCTTTAAGGTTCCTTCCAACCCAAACCAAACCAAACCAAACCAAACCAAACCAAACCAAACCAAGCACAGTTATCCCAGATTTGGTGCAGTTACCCCAGACTTTGGCACAGTTACCCCAGACTGTGGCACAGTTACCCCAGATTTGGTGCAGTTACCCCAGACTTTGGCACAGTTACCCCAGATTTGGTGCAGTTATCCCCAGATTTGGTGCAGTTACCCCAGTTTTTGGTGCAATTACACCAGATTTGGTGCAGCTACCCCAGATTTGGTGCAGTTATCCCCAGATTTGGTGCAATTACACCAGATTTAGTGCAGTTACCCCAGATTTGGTGCAGTTATCCCCAGATTTGGTACAATTACACCAGATTTGGTGCAGTTACCCCAGATTTTGGTGCAGTTACCCCAGATTTTGGTGCAGTTACCCCAGTTTTTGGTGCAGTTATCCCCAGATTCGGTGCAGTTACCCCCAGATTTGGTGCAGTTACCCCCAGACTTTGCTCACAAGGACCCAGGGTTGTGTTTTAGGCCTCTCCCTGCCCTCTCCCTCTCACCTCCTGGGTCTCGAGCACAAAACCCATCAGGGGGTACACGGGGACCAAGAGGGACAGGGTGTAGATGGAGGCGTTGTGGTGGATCGAGTAATCCATGATTCTGCTGACGAAGAGAGAAATAAAGGACGCCTGAAAATGAAACAAGAGGGTAACTCAGCTGATGGGAAGGGTTACTCGCTGCTCTTCAAAACTGTGCGGGTTTAGCTCTGCAATTCCCTGTCGAATTCATAAAAATGGACAAAAAGTGAGAAAGGTGAGAGTGAGGGCTCAGGAGATCCTCAGCTGTCTCTGCCTGAGGGTTGGCTGCTGGTTTGGGCCGGCTGGGGAGACAGGGCTGCTTCAGGCAGAAAAATCAAACGTGGGATCCCATCCTGCTCATTCCCATCCCAATCCATGCCAAATAATCCATCTCCTTCCAGATCAGGCTTGGACCATCACTGTCCAGCCTGATGGCTCCTGGCTCAACACTTCACATCTCTTGCATGTGAGGTGTCAAGAAGAGCAATAAATTATTTTTTTGCCTCCATCCCTGCACCAGTTCAGGCTGGATGCAGGTATTTCCCCACGTCACAGCAGGACTGAGGGAACAGAACACGGTGGCACAAATTTAATGCAGAACCTGCTGCTGTGAAACACACCCAGGTTTCTGTCCCACATCTCTGCTTGGTGACATCCAGCTCATCCTTAAGATCTCAAAACGCCTGTAAACCCTGCAGGGCATTACCCAGCCATGTGCTCACCAGGATCAGGATAAAGGACCAAAGGTTGCAGCTCCATCCTTTGCGGGAGTTGAAGGAGATCAGGTAGATTAAGAGAACGAGGGACATTCCATAACCCAGCGTCCCCATGACCTGCAGGGAGAAAAGGCTCTTGTTGGAGGAAATGGAGTGGTGTAAACGCCCAGAAACCCACCTGGGGTTTACATCAGGGGAAATGATTCCACAGTAAGATCAGGGCATTTAGAAATCACCACAATTTTACTCTGGGGTGTAAAGGGACATATTAAGGCCAGATTTATCCCCTTTTCTTCAGCTGGAGAAACCCAAAGGATGGGAGGTGTAACCAGAAGGTCGGTAAGAGGATTGAGAGTGTTCCAGCACCATCTGCACCCACGGTGCCTCAGACACCCCCACACAAAATATTTCCCCTCAATCCCTCCCAGGAGAACCGGCAAGGCCCAGAACGGGACGCACCAGCAGGAAGAAGGTGCTGGCTCTGCCGGAAGTGTTGTTGGTCATGGCGAAGTTGAGCCCGAACATGGAGAAGAGCAGGATCCAGCAGAGCGGGATGTCCACCAGAGCCTGCCCACACCAGTAGGCCGAGGGGAAGAGCCCCGAGATCCTCAGCTGGGCGCGAGCTCCCGCCTGGCAAGGCACAGTTTTAAAGGGGGGTTTAGTGTCGGTGCCTGGAAATGGCCCCAGGAAATGGGAAGGGAATTAAATCTGCCACCGTTGTGATTCTGAGCTGAAATTCAACCTCTTTTTGTCTTTTATCATTTTGTGCTGGCTACAAAACTTCTCGTGGATCAAAACGCCCCAAGCTGCCAATCACAGGGCTGGACTCAGTCACCTCGGAGGTGTTTTCCAGCCTAAATGAGTCCATGATTCTCTCCTCCAACACCCCTCTGGCAGCGCAGTTGCAATCCCTTCTGCCCACCCCAAACCTGCTCCATTTGGAGGAATTTACCTTGCAATCCTGCGTGTAGCCCATGGCAAAGTGAGGAGGAAAGCCAGGGAACAGCAGCAGCATATAAATCATGTAAAAGGCCATAAAATAATCCCAGTACTGCGGACTGAACAGCTGGAAACAGAAGAACAAAGCATTGGTGGAAGATGCCTACAATTCATCTTGCCGTTCATCTCATGGATTACAGGGCACGAGGAACAAAAAGTGGGGCTTGAAACCAAATCTTGGAAGGTTTTTCCAAGCCAGAGCCCTGCAAGGTGCTGCTGGTGAGGAGAGGTGGGTGCTGCAGGTGCCACTCCTCCATCCCAGGCTTGTGGGGAGCTCTCTCTTCTCTCAGCTGAGAATAACGTTCTGGAGAGAACAAGGAACCTCCTGGAGAAACCCTCCCAGCCACCCTCTCCATCCAGCAGCCCTTGAGACCCGCAGGGGAAAAATCAGATCTGATTCTCCTGAAGTCAAACTCAATTCAGAGGCACCATGGAGGAAGGTGGATTTACACCTCCAGACAGCCCTGAAGGGCTTCCCGTTAAAATCTGATTTATTGGTGAGGCTTTAACCATTTCCTGAGACCTTCTGGCTTCACTTACAGAGAAGAAGGGGTGGCTCCAGATCTGGATGTGCCCGCTGGAGTTGAGCGTTCTCAGCAGGGCGTTGCTGATGACGTTCACCAGCACCGGGAAGCAGTTGATGGCCTCCAAGTGGCAGAGCACGGTGAACCTGTAGCTCTGCGAAGAGCAGGGGAATAAGATGAGAACTCCTGGCTTTTCCCATCTGCAGGGAGGCAGCAGGAAAGGAGCAGGAAGATCCAGGCCTGAAATAGCTTTGATTGTGCCTTGTTTGCTAAAAAAACCCAAATTATGAGGTACTGGAAGTCTGTATTGCTGTGCTAAAAAATGTAAATTTTGAGTTGGGTGATCGGGAAGATGAGGTCTCCTCTAGCATGGACTTTACTGCTCAAAACACTTCCGAATTTTTGTACCTGTGGGACAAAAAGTCAACAGGACCATCCCACAGGGACAACACCTTGCTTAATTATTCAATTGTTGTGAAGAAAGTGAGGCAGAGAAGAAAAATCCTCACCTGACCTTGGCGGGACACTTCTATAGCCCCATTGTGGTTCAGCTCCTCCGTGATGTTTTCCTCCTTTGCCATTTCCACTGTGAGGTCCTGGCTCTGGAGCACGTGGATGAAATCATCGATGCCTGCGCCTGGTGTGAGGGCCAAAAGCAGAGGAATTACAACAGTGGAGAACAAAAGAGTCTTTGATGGTTTGGTTTTGATTTTTATTTTTAAATCCATGACCACCAAACAAAACCAGAGGAAATCGAATAACTGTGGGCATCAGCCAGCGTGTGTGTGGTGGATCATTGCACGTTAATTTTTGGGAAGTTAATGGGTTTCAGTCTGAATTTTTGCATTGCCATTTTTTCCCCCCAGCCTTTTCTGAGGTGCTACAAAACGAATTTTCCTTTGGGACAGTGTGATGAAGATAGCAGTGTCATTCTCTGGCTGAATAATGTGAAATGTCATCCACTCTTGGGAGTGTTGAAGGAGGAACTCTGGAAGCAGCCCATTAATTTGAGTCAGAATGAGCGAGCCCGGAGCGTGGTGCCTGGTTTGAGAATCCCACACTCTGAAAATGCAGAAATCGCTTGGATAAAGGCCTGGATTAGAGGCAGGGAAAGGGCTGTGTCCCATCTGCTCGGATATATTTGTCACATCTCTCATCAGGGTCTCATCAGCTGCTGAAGCTGCAGCAGGTTTCCCTCACAAACCTTCGAAGACAATCGCTGAGCTCTTCCCTCACTCAAACCTCCATCTCCTCTTAGATTCTCCACCCTCACAAACGCTGCTGTGCCCTGTGCGTCCCTTTGGAGCGGGGAAAGGTGAGGAAAGGCTCGCTCCCCTCACCTGTGCGGTTGTAGAGCAGCAGGGCGGTGGTCTCCATGTAGGATTTCCTCCCCAGGGGTAAGAAGTAGCGGGCGGGGGAGAGCTGCCAGGCGCTCACGCTCTGCCAGCCGGCGATCACGCACAGTTGCAACACCAGAGGAAGCAGAAAAACCACATAGAGCAGCAAACTGCATCGAGGGAGAGAAGAACAAACACTCTGAAAGCAAAGATTCAGCAGAAACGCGCTCAGAGCGCAGCTGTGCGCTGGGAGTGGTGGACGGCATCCAGGATACCCAAGGCTCTGTTAGAAACTTCCGGAAATTTTCGTAGAATCTCGGAATATCCTGACTTGGAAGGGACACACTGGGATCATGGATCCAACCCTGGCCCTGACACCCCAACAACCCCACTCTGGGCATCCCTGGAGTGGTGTCCGAACGCTCCTGGAGCTCAGGGCTGTGCCCATTCCCTGGGAAACCTGTTCCCTCTGGGGGAAGAATTTTCCCTGATCTCCAGCCTAAACCCTCCTCTGACACAGCTCCAGCCATTCCCTCAGGCCCTGTCACCGATGATCAGAGAGAATTTTATTTCCAGAAGTCTCAAACCTTGAGCATTCACCAAATGATTCAAAATGTAGCGGGGAGAGGAGCTCAGATCCCGAGTGCTCAGTGTTTTAGGGCCATGAAATAAATGCCTTTCAGACTTCCTTTAGATACAAGGTTTCTATAAATCAGCATCTTCCTTTAGTTCCCTGTGCCCCACCAAGAAATTTCTAAACATTTCAGGGCCATGAAATGCCTTTCAGATTTCCTTTAGATACAAGTTTCTCATAAATCAGCATCTTCCTTTAGTTCCCTGTGCCCCACCAAGAAATTCCAGCTTGAACAACAATGGGGCCAAATGAGTTCAAACACTGGCAACACCAGAGAATTAAAAAAAAAAAAAAAAATGCAGAGGAAGCCTGAAAGTACTCTCTGTACACACGAACTTATTTTAAAACTTCCTCCATTTGATATAAAAGTATCTCTAAATGATTCTTTTCTTTGGAGGGAAAATGAGTTTCTGCTGCATAAATTATTCAGCATAGAAATGGAAACGCACAAAAGGGAGATTTTGTGTTCCTGGCAGTGGAAAAGAAGAAACTTTCCCCTCCTCTGAGTGCAGATGACCGAGACCATTCCTAGCCATGAGCTCATATCAATTAATCCAAACTCGGCCAGACAGGGGTGGGGAAAATGTCGCCATGGTGTGACCTCCAGGAGAGGATCCCTTCGGTACTCACATCGACCGCAGGTTCTTCACGGAGCTCTTGAGCTTGAGGAAGTGCACCCGTGCCATGGCACAGACCTGCTGTCTCCAGAGCGCCAGGCCCTGCACCGCCGCCTTGCCGGTGTCCGAGAGCAGCAGCGAGCCCGGCCTCGCCTCCTCGGGGCTCCGCGGTGCCGCTCCTGCCCACGCCTCCCCTGGGACGGGCTCATCTGCAGAGAGTTTCCACATGCACGTTTACGGCTAAGACCAGCTAGGCTGGGATTCGTGAGAATTTAAGAGCCACCTCTGGAGGTTTCTGTGGAGGAGCTGATCTCTTTGGCTGTGGGTTGTAAATTCCCAGCCATGGTTGTACCTTGATCCGCCGCGGCCTCTCCCTCGAGCCTCAGGAACACGTCCTCCAGGGTGGTCATGCTGACTCCGTAGTTGATGATTCCCTGCTCAGAGCAGCCGTCCAGGCCGCTGAACAGATCTGCGGAACAGAGGGACAATAAAGGCATGGACAGAGATCTCCAGAGCGCCCTGGTTCTGCTGAGTCAGCCTGGCTGGAGCATCTCCAGCGATGGAGAAAGCGACAGAGGAAGGAAGTGCCAGGACACAGAGGTGTGGAGGAACACGACACTGCCAGAGCCATCCCTCGTGGGAGGTGTTTTCCTGCTCAGCACCAACATTTCAGACCCTTTTCCATCCTCTGTGGGATGGCCAGGCTGAAGTGGTGGGTGAGGAGCAGGCACGGAGCAGCACAGGTTTTCGAGGTTTTCTCTTTTCACTTTTCATTTAACAGAAAGAGAACTGAGCTCTCAGTAACCCACATAACCCAGTCCAGCCTGCACGTTTGTCACTGCAGGCAGCAGAAAAGCATTTCTTGCACAATTTGATCTTAAATCTGTGATAAAATTGAGGGGAAAACCCGAACTGCGACAGTTTTGAAGTCCTGATATAGAAAAATCTCCCTTTAAATTTCTCATCCCCCACATTTGTTGTTATTTTTTTCCTCTGTGGATAATTCTCGTTTATTTTACGTACATTACCTGGGAATTTATTCACATTTTCCAGAGGCAGTTTATATCTCAGCTCGTACTGGCTGTGTCCTGAGAAGGTGGCATTGGGGATGTACCCCTTCACCAGGGACGTCACGTTCTCCAGGTCACATGACTCGCTGACGTGGATCCTGTCCCGTGCAAAAAACACAGGTGTGGGATCAAAACATCCCAAACCCACCCACACAAACACCACCGCCATTTCATGGATGCATAAAAAGAAAACTTCAACATTCTCCACTCATTCCTTACTCTGGGTTAACTAACCCTAACCCTAACTCATACTTCACTAATTCCTTACTCTGATTAACTAACCCTAACCCTTGCTGCTGTTTCAGTTGATGTAACTGAATATTAATTCATTTAATTTGCTGGTTTTGACGACATCTGCTCTAGGCTTTCATTAATTCTGGTGTCCCCCTGTACTTGCACGTTGCTGGGTGTTTTTGGGGTTGAAGGAAATACCTCAAATGATAGCAAATCCCCCATTTCTTCTTCAGGAACAGAGAGGAGCCGACACACTTCAGCCTCCCGTGTGAGATGAAAGCCTTGCGGTCTAGAGAAGGGAAAAGCCAGAGGAATTTCTCGTGCAGAGCAGCCTTTCCCACCTTTTGGGGTGTTGTGCTCCAGGGTTATCCCGCAGGGATGTCCCAGAGCGAGCCCGCGCTCACCCGCCAGGATGTCGGCCTCGTCCATGAACTGGGTGCTGAACAGGATCACCCGCCCCGCGCGCTGCTCCCTCAGCAGGCTCCACACCTGGTGCCGGGAGAGGGGATCCAGCCCCGCCGTCGGCTCGTCCAGGAGCAGAACCTGCAGGAAGGACGGGGTCAGACATTCCTCACTGCTGGAGCATCTGTGAGTCTCTGGGGTTTGGTGTTCTGAAGGCAACTTTAAACAAGGGCAGCTCTTCTGGGGGCTGGGAGAGGTCAGGGAATTCTCTGTCTGCTTCAAAACTCGACTGGCAAGGTGGGTTATGAATTAAAAACCAAATTATGAAATGTATTCATTCTAATTATGAGCACTTTAAAGAAGTCTGAAATCCTAAAACCAAACACACACTCAAGGTTTCTGAAATCCTAGAGCCAGATACACACTCAAGGTTTCTGAAATCCTAAAACCAAACACACAGCCAAGGTTTCTGAAATCCTAGAGCCAGACACACACTCAAGGTTTCTGAAATCCTGGAGCCAAACACACACCCAAGGTTTCTGAAATCCTAAAGCCAAATACCAGCCCAAGGTTTCTGAAATCCTAAAGCCAAATACATGCCCAAGGTTTTAGTTATGTTTCACCTGAATATTCCCAATATCCCAGTGCCTGCTGCTGTACCTGGGGGTTTCCCAGCATGGCTATTCCAATGGATAACTTCCTCTTCTGTCCCCCGCTCAGTTTCTCAGCTTGAGTGTCCTGGATGTTGTTGATATCCAGCAGTTCCAGGATGTTTTGCACCTACAACAGCATGAGGAGGGTCCATTCTCAGCAGAAATTGTCCTTCCACTCTTTATTAGGGTAGATTTAGATTTAAATTAGATATCAGGAGGAAATTCTTCTCTGTGAGGGCGGTGAGGCCCTGGCACAGGGTGCCCAGAGAAGCTGTGGCTGCCCCTGGATCCTGGGCAGTGCCCAAGGCCAGGCTGGACTTTGAGCTTCAATTTTCAGAATTTCCAGGAGGATCCTTTGAGCTTCGGTGGGGAACCCACACTCACCTCTCTCTCCACATCTCTGGATTTGATGCCTTTGATTTCCGCGAAGGTTTTCAGGTTCTCTTTCACCGTCAGGACCTCGAACTGGGTGTTGAACTGGGGGCAGATCCCGATGGTGCCCCGGATCTCCTCCCTGTCCCCGCTCTCGGACAGGCTGTAGCTGTGTATGGTGGCAGAGCCTGTTCCCGGGGATAAATGGGAATTAATTGATCTTTGTGGCTTTTGGATCAAGGCCACCCCAGCCCAGCCCTTTCCTACCCTCCGAGGGGAAGCTGAGCCCGCTGAGCACGTTCAGCAGCGTCGTCTTGCCAGCCCCGCTGTGGCCCAGCAGGGCGGTGATCTGACCCTCGTAAATGGTTAAAGACAAACCTGCAGCAAAAACAACATCTAGTTTGGGAAAAAATGAGGTTTGAATTGCCCCCACTCACTGCCAAAGGCGAGAGAAACCAAGAAATACAAGAATTAAGTGGGAATAATCTGCCAAAAGAGCACTAAGCGGGGCAAAGCTCTGCAAAACTTTTAGTTAAAGTCTTAAGGAATTGGTCTGTATTTAGCATAAGAGACAGAAATAAAACAATTAAAAAAATAAAAATCTCTCTTCTCTTTAGTCTTATTAAAACCAGAAATCAGTAAAATCTGAACAAAACAGTGATCAGTCCCATCAATTAATATTTGACATCAATTTTCAAGCAATTCAAATGGTTTTTTCATTGACTGTTTGCACAGCGGTGTTTCCTTGTCTTTAACAGGAATCAATCCAAAACCTGCATACCTCTCAGAGCTTCTGTCTTCTTGTCCTTCTTTTTATAGACTTTTTTAATATTGTGGAGCCTGAAAGGAAGGTGAGGAGGTTATTCTCAGGGGATTTCTGTAAATGCTTTTCCCTGATGCCCTTTTACATTCCTGTGGCCCTCGGGTGACAATGACAGAAATGACAGGAAGAAAATAAGAGGTGCTGGGAAACGATGCTGGGATTCATGGGTTGGTCAGGCTCTGTACCCAGGTGGAAACATCACAACCTGGCACCAAAAATGGGGCACCAAGGCTGGCAAAGACAAAATGCAGCCCACTGCAACAGAGGACAGTTTAAAGAAAAAAAAAACTGTTATTTTTTAATTTCAATTTATCGGATTTTCACCAACTATCTTTTTTATCTCTAATTTTTCTCTGTGAAACAGAATGTTTTGCAAGAGGCTGAAGAATATGAAAACTGCCTGGAAAAGCCCAACCCAAGCTGATGGAAGGAGCGGGCATCAGTGAGGGGAGCACCAAACCCCGGCTACCAGACAGCAGTGGTTCCTGCTCTCCTGACCTGATGGCCTCTTTGCCCAGGAATTCGGGGGGCACGGGTTCCACATCGTCCCCCAGGAGCTCCTCAGGGTGTGCTGGGGCTGTGGGCGCGTCCCTGCCGGAGCCTCTCCTGCTCCTCATCCAGTACGAGGCCTTCAGGCAGAACAGGGGAGGGTCTGGGATGCCGTATTTGCCTGCCAGGGAAGCCAAAAGAGGTTCTGGCACTGACCAAAGGCACTGCCAAAACACCATTCTGAACTAAATGTTTAAGACATCCAAATAAGTACAAAATTGGTATTTTTCCCAGTCAAAACCCCCAAAGTTTGGAGCAGAGGTGGAGGAGACAAGAAGGGTGAATTCAGGGATTTATGTAATTAATTCAGTGCTTTTTGGAATGAATTAAAATATTATCCCACACATGATTACACTATAATCTCATAATTAGAAAGAAAAAATATGAAATACTTTGTTGTCATTGTGAATCTGGCGTGTGCCAGAAACAGAGAAGTCACTCCATGACAAAATAAATTTCTTTTAGTCCAAACCTTATTTTGGTTGCCTCCGAGGATGGAGCAGCCCATGATTTCCCTGACATATCCATGTAAATAAAAACGATACAGGAAGAAGATATGATCACAAACATAAATCATTCCTACCTGGCAGAATTTTGTCGAAATACAGAGCCAGCAGCATGTACAGGACGGAGTCAAACACCAGCAGTATGTAGGTTGAAAACAAGAAGTACCCTTCCTCCATAAGGGTGGAAAAGGAGAAACCTATCCCGTATTTCTCTAAATGGAAAATCTGAAAAAAAGGAGGAAGAAGAATAAATTTCAGGCTGGAAAAATATGTAGGTGCCATCAAATAATGGATGCAACGGTGTTTGCTAACCCAGAAATCGTCTGCAGTCCTGACCAACTGCTCTTATTTTCCTTCTAAAGGGGAAGGGAATAAAATCACTCCATGCAGAGATCTGAATTCTACAATCCAGAATTTCCCAGAACAATCCAGAAACAGAAGGAAAGATCGGAGTTTTAGAGGAGATCGATTAAAGAATACATTGGCACCCTTGATGTGACGGAGTCATGACAAAAATGTTATAATTTCCATCATGATTTGTGTAACCAGATGGCAAATTAACGAAGCCGGTCTCTCTTTCTGCTGCTGCAGAAACCTCTCCCAGGCAGAGAATTTAAACGTATCATGACATCAAATATTAGATTAGCAGAGCTAGGAAGAGCTATGGAAAACTGGGAAGCTGCAGGGATTTATCCCAGGTGGGGCTGGTGAAGGGTGGCAGCAGCAGGAGCGCAGAGCTGTCTGTGCCCGCTCTGCTGCCGGCACAGGGCAGCCAAGGATGCTGTCCCCGGTGTCCCCAGTGAGATCCCACCCGGCCTCGGGATAACGGGGCTGTTGTGTGCAGGGCTGGGGCTGCAGAAGGGCCCAAGAGCAGATTTCTTGTGCCCTGCTTGTCCCTGCATCCATCAGGGGAAGGGACGGGAGCCCCTCGGCGCTGCCCAGCAGCAGCTCAGCTCACAGCGTTCAAGCCAGGCTGTGAGGATGAAGGGAGAACACCGGAAGGTTTCGCAGCCGGATTCCTGAGCTGAGGGTGGGGATCCCAGGGGTGCTGCCCCCGTACCTCGGCGATGGCCGTGTTGAACGCAAAGGGACAGATGAGACCAAGGAACCACTTCAGGGGCTCTGGGACGTCTTCAATCAGCACCGCCAGGCTCAGGACCCCGAAGATGAAGATGATGAGGAACCCCACGGAGCTGACCAGCTTGGAGGTCCTTAAGAGGGAGCAGAGCATGAAAACCAGGTGGATCTGTAAGAACAGAGCTTTCCTTCAGCCGCTGAAGGAAATAAATATCCTTTAACAGCAGCACTTCCGTCTGCCAGGCACCAGATCTGCAGTGAGCTGGGCCTGTGTGACAAAATCCACTAAAATCCTTCCTAGGGGGTTGAGCTGGGTTTCAAACCGGGCCTTTTGTGGCCAAACCAGTGCCTGTCAGCCCTCCAGGCTGCAAATCCAACCTCTGCTGCTGACGTGGAGAAGCCACTCAGCTGTTCCAGCCAGCCTGGCCACGCAGAGATCCCGAACAGAAGGCTCTGGGGCAGTGCTCAGGCTCATGAACAGGATAACAAATCCCATGGTGAGAAAATCTGGCTTTCAAGCCTGACTTACACAGGCCAGGCCGTAGAGGAAGAGCAGCAGGGAGACCGCAGAGAAGCTGCTGGTGTAGAAGGGCTCGTGCAGCACGACGGCCGTCAGCAGGCAGGAGAAGACGAGCACGTACAGGGAGTACAGCAAACTCCACGAGAGCCTGGGCGGGGAAAGGGGCATCGTCAGCCCTGGGGGTCGTTAACAGCTCTGGGGACGGCTCATCTGCAGGTCAGAACCGTTTTAAATTCGAATATTAATTGTTTCCCATGGGAATAATTTCTCTTTCCCACCCTCAGAGCAGCCAGAAGATCCAGCTCAGGAGGAAATACCCCAGGGAGCAGAGGACAGCACTGCCAGGCTCAACCCTCTGGTTTGTGCTTCGAGTGCTGGAGAAGGGTTATGAACTCGTTTAACTCATTAAGTGGCTGCTCAAGCGCCCAGGCACTGACTGATCTTTGGCAAACCCATTCCAGCTAAAGGAGAGCTCACCAAAACGCAATGTCCTGCAGCCCCATGGTCTTCATCAGCACTTTGAGCTTCTTCTTCTCCCGTGTGACGTTCATGGACAGGAAGTACATGAAGGGGAAGAAGCACATGACGATGACCACCATGAAGTAGCTGTACTCCAGGCTGACGGCGAACACGACGCTCTGCGACTTCATTCGGACGCCACCGATGGATTTCATTTCTTCCCAGACAGAATGATTGGTCACCATCTACAGCAACGCAAAGAGCAGCATTTGGTTGATTTTCTGCATTTATATCCCAAATGTTCTGCTTCATCCTCCCCAGGTGAGCTTTGCTTTCTGTCAAACCCATCCCTCGCTCTTCCCACAGCGGGGTTTGCCTCTCCCAGGTCCAACTGGAAACAGAAGGACGCCTTCATTGATACCTTCAGATTCAGCTTTTATATTTTTCAGACCCTGCACTGCTTTAGCGTAGCTTTAAAACTCCACACGCACTGGGAGCTCCTGTTCTCCCGTTCTGCTCAGACACAACAAATCCTCTCCAGGCTGCACTCAAGGACACCTCCTTGGCCCAGGCCCCCAAAGATGGAAACGGAGCCTCTAAAAGGGGGGACAGACTTGGGCTCAATTCCATCATCCCCTGGAATTGTCATTGGAGAATGAACCCTGATCTGGGAATGGATCCAAACTGATCCAAGGGGAGCAAACTCGTGCCCCGGGCTCCAGCTTGGGTGTGGCCTCTCCCGGAGAGGCTCTGAGTGCCCGAGGTGTCCCTATTGAAGGCCCTGCAGTAAATCCCCAGTTTATTCTCTCAATCCTGCCTGGCCTCTGTTCCAGGGAGCCTCTCCAAGGCATCAGCAGCAGCTCCCAGGCTGGATTTACCTCGATGATGGCGGCGTCGATGCTGGACTGCAGGGACAGGAAGCCTTTGTACCAGTACCGGGGGCTCTCGCAGTGCATCAGGGAGAACTCGTAGCAGCCGTCTGCAACGCAAGAGCCACCACATCAACAAGAATTCACTCATTTTCTCTATTAAATGTGATGGCAATACACTGGCACTGTGGGAAACTCTTCAAATGGACAGTGACAAAAAAAAAACCCCAACCCAAAACACCCAATCGCGCGATTTATTCCACACTTAACACACATGGATTATTCCCGCCCTGTCCACGCCAGGCAACCACCCCCAAATGCTCCTTTAGGGTTACCTATGTAGCCAAAGACTTCGTTGGGAATCACCACGTGCGTGGTAGGAAACCTGAGGTGGTAGGAGAAGTTGTCTTTAAACACAACCCCTATGGTTTCATGGTCTGCCATCCAGGCTTTCTCCATGGCCTTTTCATCAGCCAGCTCCTCCAGCCTGATACCTGTGCGGTGTCAGAAAAACACTGCCGTGAGTTTTTGTGAGCCTGAGGGAATATTCTGCTTTTTTAGCGCCACAGCTCCTCCTTTTCCAGGGCTTGCAGCTCTGAACGCTTCACAATTCACCGACTGAGAAGAAATGCACCTCAAAAGAGTGAACCAAGGTGTTTTAAAAGTGTCAGGCAATATTAGGTGAGGCAGAGCTTTACAGCTCAGAACTGGCCTCACTGATGGTTTAAATCCTAGGGAAGAAATATTTGTGAAAACGGAGGATTTGGGATGAATTTTCTCTCCTGACCAAAGCTGTCGGAGAACCACTAAAACACGGCGCACGCGCCACAGGTGACGAAACGACAAAATTCAGCATTTCAAAAGCAGAACCCACCCGTCATGAGAGAGCTGGAGGCCACTTTACTCATGATGTGCCTGGTGGTGGCAGTGACGGGGGTGAAGGTGACGGTGACGTTGGTGGTGTTGAAGGCAGGGTCATCCAGGTGGCCCAGGTGGCTGTGGGGCATTTCGGGGTAGTGGACCAGCAGCATGAACGAGCACGCGATGAACAGCAGGGGCAGGAAGAGCAGGGACAGGATCCACTCCTGCGCCAGGGAGAGAATGTCATGGCAGCATGAAAACGTATTTGTGGTGGGATTAAATTGTAACCAAGAGGAATCCAGTCTTTGTGGGGTTAAAATGTAAACAAGAGGCGTTTGGTTTTTGTGGGATTAAAATATAACCAAGAGGAGTTTTGTTTTTTGGGATTAAAATGTAAACAAGAGAAATTCAGTCTTTTGGGGTTAAGATATAGAAAAGAGGAATTTGGTCCTTGTGGGATTAAAATATAACCAAGAGGAATCCAGTCTTTGTGGGATTAAGATATAGAAAAGAGGAATCCACTCTTTGTGGGATTAAAGTATAGCAAAGAGGAGTTTTGTTTTTGTGGGATTAAAATATAACCAAGAGGATTCCAGTCTTTGTGGGATTAAAACATAACCAAGAGGAATCAAGTCTGTGTGGGATTAAGATCTAGAAAAGAGGAATCCAGTCTTTGTGGGATTAAAATATAACCAAGAGAAATTCAGTCATTGTGAAGTTAAGATATAGAAAAGAGGAATTTGGTCCTTGTGGGATTAAAATATAACCAAGAGGAGTTCAGTCTTTGTGGGGTTAAAATATAACCAAGAGGAGTTTCGTTTTTGTGGGATTAAAATGTAAACAAGAGGAATTCGGTCCTTGTGGGATTAAAGCGCAGCCAAGAGGAATCCAGTCTCCCCCATCTCTAGGATGTTAAGGAAGAGACTTTGCACTGTGCCCATCACCTGCTCCAAGAGTCCATCTGTGCCCTCATTTATCACAAACCAGACGTAAATATCACCAGTGGAAAAACAAAATTCAAGTCTCCCAGTGTTCATTAGCAGTCAGGCTTCTCAAAAGTACTTCAAGTCTAATTTTACCCAAAGCAATCGGTGTCTAGGGGCAGGGGTTGGCTGCTCTCAGTAGTTAACTCCTATTTTGGTTTTATTTTTCATTCTTTCTTACCTGAAAGCTCTGCATCTTCATCCTCCACTTGAGCAGGACATTTTTCCACAGGAGAATTTTCGTTTGCTGGAACACACTCAGATTTCTCTGGCGTGTCTTCATCTCTGAACCTAGAAACAATTGCTTTTTGAGAATTGCTTTCAAACACAACAAAAGCTAAACCAGCAGCAACTGGTTTTGTTTGCACAATCCCTGCAGATGTGCAGTGAACTTTTTCTCCCTTTTCACAGCGAGAACGAGCGGAATAAACTCAGATGTCGTTTGCCGAACACAACCACCCCCACAGCACAGGGTTCAGGAGACCTCATCACCCTCAGCGCACTCCAGCCCTCACAGCTCTGATAAAAATCAGAATTTCAGCCTTCCATGCTGCAGCACGGGGAGTTTGGGAGGAGACACTGATGAAATAAAAAAGGGAATATCGTATTACATGACCTAATCGGCTTGGGTGGGCTTAATAGCTGAGAAACAACAACAACGTATTCAATTAAAATCCCTGAAATCCTCTCGCTTGTAATTTAACAGGCTATAGGCTGAGCACCAAGGAGTGTTGAGCAACTCCTGGCTGTGGTGTGAGCTGAGCTCTTTCGGAAAACAGCATCTGCTGAGGGGGAGCTCGGAGCCACGAGAGACCGGGTTCTTGGAAGTGCGTGGGAGAGATGTCACTGCCGGGTTATCCATGAAAAACGAGAGAAAAGCGAGCGGCCACGAGCAGGCAGCGATGTGTGCCTCCAACAGGCAGGGCAGAATCCTCAAAACGACACAGACAAAGCCGAACAAGGATTATTTTGCCTGGATTCATGCTGCTGGTGGGAACTGAGAGAGGTAAAGCATAAAGCTGCTGTCGGATTTTTGCAGCTGAGAGATGCGCTTATTAATAATCATCCATAAAATAACCATGAGGACTTTAATGAGCAAAAGCTTGAGTAGCTCTATGCAAAAGAGCTCTGCTCACACAGCCAAACTGCTCTGCTGGCACATCTGTGGCTGAAATCTGCTTTTGAACAAAATCCCGGTGTTCTCTAAGCGATTCTCAGGCAGGAATATCAGAGTTTTGCAGAGCCGATCCCTTTGATCCTGCCTGTCTCAGGGAAGGAAGATTTGCGCTGTCCTGTTCTCCTGGGGATGATGCCTCGTGGTGCTGACAGGCAAGAGCGAGTTTATCTTCCTCCAAATATTTCTATCCAGCCCTGGGGGTCTCCAGGGGATGAGGCGCTGGAATGCTGGAAAAGCAGCTGCTCCAGCCGGGCTGCCCGCTGCAAACACTCGCGCTGGTTTTGCCATCAGCTCTGAACGGATTTTATTCCTCTCTGATGATCTCATTAAACCCGGGTGTATAAAAATTAGAATTTAGCCAGTGTAATAACCTCTACATTTCCTCGAGGAAACTGTGGATTTAAACTTGCCATTATTTGATCGCTTTTTCACCCATCGGACGTGAGGATGGGGATGTTTTGTGTCACCTGTGCACGGGGTTTGTGTTGCAGCTGGGGCAGTGAGCCCGGCTGTTCTGAGTGCCCCGGAGCCACCCCGAGGGGCTGGCACCCCCAGGAGACCCTGGCACTGCAGGAGCTCAGCCCGGACATCCCACACGTCACCGGTGGAAAATAAAATTCAAGTAAATAAACCAGGAACTCCCTGCATTCAGTTGTTGCCCCGTTGTCTGTCAATGTGTGGTCACCCCTCGGTGCCGATCGACCCCGGCCGTGCTGCTGCAGTTTGGGCAGCTGGGGGGAGTTTCTTTGCTCCTGTTTGCATTTTAGGGGGAGATTTTAAGAGCATAAGATGGCCAGAACTTTTGAACTTCAATCTTTAGCGTCAATTGCATGTAGGGGAACAAATCTGCACCTCGTACATCCTGGATTACTCAAAATGAACCTACTGCTTCCTCTCAGCTGAGAAACGCTGGAAATAAACCTCTGCCATAGACTGAGCTCCACTGGTGTGCTGTTCCATCTCAAAGTAAGGCTAAACAGACTTTCTCACCTTTACAAACCCCTAAACTTCATCCCAAACTGAATTCAACCTCTTAGAAAGATGCTCCATGCCCCACCTACACATTCGTGCCCTCACCCAGCGTTATTAACACAATTCCCTGGGTGTTTTCATACCTTTAAAAATAACGGTTTTAAATAGGGTTAGGAAGAATGTTTCAGCCTTACCTTACCGGGAAGGTCTGAGAGGGATCCAGAGCTTGTCCTGGCGGAGCAGCGATGCTGAGCCTGTCTGGGATGGACTGGCCGACTGTCCCGGAGACTCCCAGCTCTCCTCTGTCGCTTTTTTCCCCTCAGGCACTTCTGCAAAAGGCATTCCTCACACCACGGCTTCTCTTTTCCCTGGCTTCCTTCCCCCTTCCTCCCTGGCCGAGCTCCAGCTTTATTTTGTGTCAGAAAAAGCAAACAGAGCACATGGCTGTCGAGGCGCTGCGGCCGATTGTCCGAAAAGTTAACTCAGGACATTCTTGAGCCGCGGCCAAGGGAAGAAAAACAAGCCCCGCAAGGAACCAGACAAAAATCCTTTCTCTGGCGAGCTCCGCTGTGTTTCTCAGCGCGGCGAAGAGGGGCTGGAGTCAACAGCGATGTCACGGCACGGGCGGGGAGGGGACAAAGCGGTGGCGAACTCTCCGTGCCACGGAGCGGGAGCAGCAGATTTGCTGGAAACTTTAAATATATCCTGGAAACTTTAAAACAAGCTTCTCCTGAGCACTTCGAAAGGGGATGGGTTTGGGTTCCTCCCAGGCTGCCCCTCGGTCCCCAGGGCTCATCACCGAGGGACCAGAGTGGGAGGGAGCGGCACCGCCTGGGACAGAGGCTGCGCTTGGGAAGGTGGAGCAGCTGGATTTGCCTCCTCCTGCTCTGCCTGGCAGGAAAGATCCTCCCCTGAAATTTAAATCGCGCTCAGCTGTTCCAGAGCGAGGCAGGGCGCGGGATGGAGTCAGGAGCTGTCCCCAGAGCATCTCCGGGTGTCCCAGCCTTCTCCTCCCCTCCCTGCGAAAGGAAAAATCCCAGCCCTCAGGTGGCGATGCCAGCTCCCAGCCAGAGAATCTCAGAGTGCCCTCCTCGGCAGAGCACCGGCTTTTGGGGATCCACGAGGAAAGCAGAGCTCGGGGGGTGCGGGCGCTGCTCTGGGAATTTCCCTGGCAGGATCAGCCCATCCGTGAGCCACGGCAGCCACCTGCTGGTACCTGCGTGCCCACAGCCCTGCCCACGCATCCCCGGCTGCCGTGTCCGTCCCGGGGGATGGCACCTCCCCGGCCTCCAGTGATCCCAGCCCAGCCCTTCCCAGAGGTGCTGGGGACAGACAACGGGGCAGCACCTGAATGCAGAGAGTTCCTGGCTTATTTAGTTTATTATTTTTAAAATATTCACTCTTTAACTCCACCCTTGGCAGGCAGATATCCGGGAGGAGATGCTGATCTGCTCAGACAGGCTCAGGGTGCTGGTGTTTGCCCCCAGCTCCCCACCAGCTCCCCCATCCCTCCCACCTCCACGGGCGCTGGTGAGAAATCCACCCTCTCGTCCCGGTGACCAGAGCAAGGCTCAGCCTGCTGCCCTCCTTCAGCTCTAGTTGGGGTCAAAGCACACCTCAGTTTGACTCTAAGTAATAACTGGGGTTTGTAGATGATGATAAAAGAGCTGCCAGTTTTCATTACATTCCTCCAGCCGCTGCTGAGTCCTTTCCTCTCGTCCTGAGCTGGAACTGACAGCAAGAGCAGCACCTTGGGTCAAAACCCAGCCCCTGTGCCCCTCTCCCAGCAATCAGCACCTTTGCTGGGCACATCCCACCAGCCAGGGGGGTGATTTGCAGGGCTGAGCAAAGCAAAGGCCTGGTGTCCTCCTGCCATGGATGGCTGAGGTGTCAGAGCCATCCCTGATCTTCCTCCTGACTCTCTCCAAGCCCCCTGTCCCAGCCACAGCCTGGGAACTGGGAATTCATCCCAGTTATTCCTCAGCACAGCAAATCTCCATCAGCCAGCCCGAGCAGGGGCACAGATGAGCGTCAGGCATCGATCTGTCAAAGGATAAAGGCTTTATTTATGAAAATAATAACTCTTTTTTTCTCGGTGAGGAGGAAAACCTGCAGGGCTGCATGTTGTGACCTGGGCAACCCAGTGCTGGGGCTGCAGCCGATCCCAGGTGTCAGCAGCACTGCCGGAACTCAGTAACACTGACAAAATACACGGAATATTCCCCCTGTGGCTCCAGGACTCAGGGGTAGAGGGGTCTCTGCTCCACAGCCCCGTTGGATGCCACCTCCAGGTCGTGCTCCTCTGCGTCCCTGGTGAGGTCTACAAACACCTGCAATGGAACAGTGGCAACAACAACCCCGTCACTGCCATGGACTGGATTTATTTGGGCTGGTCACAGGTTGTTTCCTCCTTTTCCACAGGGATTTCCCAAACCAGAGCTCCTACCTGGTGCAGAGTGTTCAGTGATAAGCTGTACTCCTCGAGCTTGAAATTCCGTTTAGCTGCGGAGGGATGGAGAAGGGATCCTTAAAAACCAATTCCATATAAACAATTTGGAATTGATTTCCTTATTTAACTGATTGTTTCCCTTTACCTGCTTCTAGCTTGGAGAACGACCTGGACAGAGGTAGTGCATCTGCCGCGGGAATCTTGTAGGTGAGCAAGGAAGAAGTCCTGAAAATGTAATTAAAAATTGAATTTTTCATCTTGTGACTCAGCGTGCAGTTTGGGGGGTTTGCAGGGTAACTGTGCTCCCAGGTGAATCCCTGAGTGAGGTGAGGAGGAGGAACGGAGCATCCCAGCCCAGATCCAGGCTGGTGGGCAGCCCACGAACACTGACCTTTCCTGCCGGGCCGCGTGGGGGAAGAGGTTCAGGATCTCGCTGTGCAGGGCATCGCTTTGCCCCACGTCTGTCAGCTTGAGCTCTAGGCGGTAACTCGTGCCAAACTTCCTCCTGAGATCCTCGAGGGAGCCGATGTACCTGCAGGGGGGGAAAACATTGCTCAAACCAGCAAATAAATCAGTCACTGGGTGGAGGAGCAGCTGTAATTCCTCCGATCCATCAGCTGTTTGTACCGTGCTGCCTCCTCACTAAACTGGTGGGAGGACCCAAATCGGTGTTTTCCATTAGATTAAGAATTTAAATTCTAATTCTAATCTATTAGACTAGAATTCTATTTCTAACGTTTTCCATTAGACTAAGAATTTAAAAAAACCCAAATAAACCCCAACAACCCCCAGATGAAACCCCCCTGGTCACGGTGCCCACCGGAGCCGCCCGGACACCAGGATGGCCACGCGGTCGCACATCGCCGCCGCCTCCTCCAGGGACTGCGTGCACAGGACGGCCGCCCTCTCCTTGCTCTTCATGGAGGCCTGGATCAATCTCCTGGGAACAGAGGGGTCACAGTCACTTCCACAGGAAATCTCCTGGGCTGCCTCTCCCTCCCCAGAAACAACATTTAAAGTTATTAAAAAATAGACAATTATTTAAAAGATTTCAGTTTTCTTGTTTAAAGGTGACCTGGATGCCAAGGCCGTGTTGCAATTTGTCATGCAACAGATTTTACACTGAGGGTGTAAACTATGAAAACCTAAAGCAAACACCAGGGGTGGGTGGTTAAAGGGAGAACCACCTACAATTTTTTCTCTTTTCCTGAAGAAAACAGAAATTTGTGTCTTTTGTACCAAACACCTGGGTTCAGCTGGTGTCTACGGAGAATTTTGGGGGTGTTAATGATGATTATATGTCAGGGCTTGCTGCCAGCTGAGTGAGGAGCTCAGCAAGTTCTCCCCATCCCCTGGGCATCGGGAAAAAGGGAAAGGACAGATCTGTTCTGTCGCCACGGCAGAATCTCTGCCTGCCCAGGAATTCCTACAGGAGGGAGGGGGAGGCCCATCCTGCTAAATCTGCCCCAGAGCTGCCGTTCCTGCCCGGCCAGGGCTGCTCACCACATCTGGCGCTGCCCTTTGGGGTCCACGCTCACGGACGGCTCGTCCCAGAGCATCACCGCCGGGTCTCCCAGGATGCTCAGAGCAAAGGACACCTGGAACGGGAACAACACCAGGTCAGGGATGTTTTATTTACCTGCAAAACTGCATCTCAATCCCTGTGAATTTTTCAAAGCTGAAGCCGCTGATTCCAAAGCCCAGGAGGAACAAGGATTAAAAAACCACCCCGCTTCAGGCGTTTGCATTAAATGTTTTAATCGCTCAAAATGAGATTTCACCAGAACTCCTGAGCCTGCCAAAGATGTGGGAGTGGTTTTCCATCCCATTTACTGGCAGATGGAGCTGGTGGGGCATGAAGGGGTGATTGTAAATCCAATTTGTGGTCAGCACCCATTAAACACAGAGAGCAGGAGAGCGGGGAAGGAGAGGGTGGGTGGGAATCCTGCCAGGCTGGGTTTGGAAGGCATTGATGGCAACAAACAATGCCAGGAACCCACTCAGCTGCAGGTTTCCTGTCCAAGGAAGAGCGAGCAGGGTTTGCTCCAGCAGCACAGACAAACCCAACACGCACCTTTCTGGCTTCTCCAGCAGATAAACTCCTCACTGGGCTCTTGAAATGCTTCAGGAGATCCAAAGTCTTTCCTATGCTGTGGGGATGGAGAGGGAAAAGCCTCAAATGACCACCTTGGTGTGCAAACTCTGTGGTCAGGGGTGCTGAGGAAGCAGACACCGACAGGGTTTGGTTGATATCCATCACCTTGAGCTACTTGGTGATTTTGCTCTTAACTTGGATGGCAAATTGAGGAATTTTTGCAGAAATTCAAGGCAGGAAGTGCAGCTAATGAGAGAAGTGGGTTACTCATGGAACTGGCCATGAACTGGGGCGAGTTTGATTTTTTTTTTTTCCCCTGAATTTCCCCAGGTCAGCTTGGGCTACAATCTCCATTGACAAGGGACTGAGAAGAGGATAAAACAGCAGAACTCTGGGGTGAGAGGCACTGAAGGTGCTGCCTCCTAATCACACAGAGGTTTGTAACAGACAAATAACAATATTCCCTGTATTCCCTGCCCTATAAAACCACGGAGCGACTGGGCTGGAAGGTTCCCTGCCTCTGGAGTGAGGGAGAAGGGAGAGATGAGATTATTTGGCGTCCTACCAGCTGATGGCCAGAGCAGCCTCCTTCTCCCTCATGCCTCGGACGGCAGCGAGCGCCTCCAGGTGCTGCAGCACCGTCAGGTGTGGCCAGAGCGGGTCCTGCTGCGGGCACCAGCCCAGGGTCGGCGGGCACAGTGAGGCAGCATCGCGGCCACTGAGCAGCACCTGCAAGGACAAACACGGCCCCGTGGTGAGGGGCCACACAATCACAGGATGCTTTGGGACCTCAGACCTCATCCCATCCCCTCCTGGGACACCTCCCACCAGCCCAGGTGGCCCCAAGCCCTGTCCAGCTGGCCAAGGCAAGCAGTTGTCTGTGGTCACTGTGAGGCTCCATGTGATGCCTGATGGGTTTTTGTCTTTTCTTTTTATCTCCTTTTTATACACTTTTATCCCCTTTCCCTGTCCCCTTCACAAACTCTCCCTGTCCCTCAGCCCTACATGTGGAGAACCCTTGGAGGCTGAGATTGAGCTCAGCTTGGGGCTTCTCTGAGGGGAGCAGACGGAACATCCCGAGTGTCTCCAAAGCAGAGGCTCCAGCCCTGCCCGGAGCCTCCTCTCTGCAACAGGTTTGTTCAGCTGGGCTGGAGTCTCCCTTGGGGGGGTCATTAGAATGGGGGACAGTTCCCTCATTTGTTCAGTTCCTGATTGGGGATTTGAGGTCGATCTGCTCATTGCTGAGCTCCATCCAATTGGATCCACGTTGGACCTGGGGGTGCTGCTCGGCTGTTCCCACCTGGGCCGAGTTGTGTCCCTGGGATCCCATTCAAACCAAATTAATCCCTTTTTTCCCTGTGCTGCTGGGGCTGCCTCTGATTTTTACCAGCCCTTAAGGCATCAGGCCTTGGCGAGCCAGGTAGGAGAAAAGGAACCCCAAAATTCCAGTCCTAGATCGAGAAAGGCATCAGACGAGCAGGGTGATCCTGCTCCATCTGCCTTTTCACTCTGGGTAGTATCACCGGCAGCAGACTGTCCTGTCCTAGTAACTCTTTTCTATTTCCGACCTTCAGTCCCAAATCTGTAACAGCAATGGCATTTTCCCTTCCCCAGCACACGCCATTAATCACTCTGCCCGTAATTAGGTGATGGATTCTTGCTGGCCCAACGCCGCTCACATTCGTTTTCAATTTCCTGGTTTTGCAAGGCTGTTTATGGAGAGTGTTATTTTGGGGATTTTTTTTTGGACATCAACGTTTCTTGCAGGGCTTGTGGTGTTTCACGGTGGGTTCCCAATGCCAGCTGAAGATTTCCTGTTGCTCAAACCCTTAAATCTGCAGCGCTGACTTTGATGAGCACAGAATTTATGCTCGGCATAAATCAGCACTTTCTTCTCAGCTCTGTAAATATCCGGCACCCATAAAATTGTACATAAACACCCATAAATCCCCTGACTGCAGGGAGATGATGCTGGCTCGCCTTAGCACATCCTGAATTTTTAAAAGCATCAAGGTCATGCCTGCAGCAGCTCCAAAAGAAGCACCTACCTCCCCAGCAGTCGCTGCTGCACCTCCAGAAATCATGGTTATGGTTGTGCTTTTCCCAGCTCCGTTGGGTCCTAGCAGGCCTAACACTTCTCCTGCAACAAATATGCAACAACTGTTAATAATATTTATTGCTAATGTCACCTTCTCCCCTGTATTCTAATGAATATCTAAAAGTGCAGCAGGAGAAAGGGTTGTTTTATCCCCAAAAATTAAAACTTTGAGTGCAGCATCCCAGAGCATCAAGTCCGGCTGCCCACAAGCATATTCTAACAAAAATATTGTCTCCAAATGTGAACTTTACTCGAGATTTTAATAATTTTCTATTATAGGGAGTGCAGCAAAGTACTCGAACCTTTTTTAACACCAAAAGAGAGGTTTTTGACAGCAACTTTCTTCTTTTTCTTGCAGATGGAAGTGGCTGTATTGAGCTCGTATTCCTTGCGCAAACTGTGGACGACGACCAAGTCCTGTGAAGAGACGGAGAGGGAAATAAAAACTCTCCTCCTATCCCATGAGACTGCTGCTCTGTTCTTACCATTAGGCCCGACTTTGAAAAAGAGAAAATTTCTAAATTAAAAAGCCATGAAACGGAGGAAAAACCAAATGGAAAATACACAGAATGGGAATAAAAATCATGGTGCCAGCTGAAGTGTTTGTGCTGTCCGTGGGCTGGACGGTGAGATCAGAGCAGCTCTGAGAGCATGAGCTGGGAAAGGAGAGGCAGCTGAGAGGAGGAAAATGATGGAGAAGGGAAAAGAAAATGACCCAGAGGGTGGGATTGGGATTCACCTCGTCGTGCTGCAGCGAGGCCATCGCGCACCGCACCCGCTCCCGCTCCGCCTGCACCTCGGGCGGCTCCTCCCCAGGGTGCTCCTTGTTCTGCTGGGTCACCCCCTGCCTCGGCTGGATCCTACAAGTGCAGGAGGAGAGATGATTGCACTGGGAATCACTTCCAGAAAAGTTCATTTTCCTCAGTTTTTTCCCAGGGCAGTGCCAATGAAACACAAAATTAATTTGACCTCAGAGAGATCACAAATGCAGAGTTGGAGGGGACCCACCAGGATCACTGAGCTCCTCCACAGACACTCTTTGCTCAAAGATTTATCCCTGGGGTGAAAACCAAACCCCACTGGCACGGCTGAGAATAAAAAGGGCCAGTTTTAGCTTTTCCTTCGTCTTTAATTATTGACTGGCTCCCTGCTCCACACAGGCCGATCATCTGCTCAAGGAGAATTGAAATACACGTGGCAGGTTTGCAAACCAGTTTGGGCATTTAACTCCCACACTTGGTAAAGTTTGGTAATTCAATACTTTTATAAATCTTCTCCCACGTGGCTGAGGTGCTCGGTCACTTGTTGGTGACAATAAGCAGAGAGCTCTTAGACAACCCTGACCTGATGAAGCTTTAGGAAATCTCCGTCCTATTTGGAGCAATACTGACACCTTTGAAAAGGAGCTAAAATTTTTCTGTTCCAATTTGTAACTCTAATTTAGCCCCCTGTAGGGGATTTTCTTAAAACCTAAGTAATGAACCTTAAAAAAAGCTTAAATCACAAATTTATCCTCTCAAGGACACTGAAAAAATTAAAAATATGAGTTTT
>VYZT01006695.1:25547-76333 GCA_013400735.1 Pomatostomus ruficeps | reverse complement strand
CAGAGCTTCTAGATGTAAATGATCCTTTCCCTGAACCCATGAGACTGGGAGGTGCAAAACTCATCTATTCAGAAATTAAGGTACCTTTCTCATCACAGAACTGAGTTATACATTATCTGTTCAGGGACTTCTTGGCTGCCTTCCACCTAAGACACTTCTCATTCCCTTCCTGTACCTAGAGCTAAAGTTTCAGCCTTAGGTTGTCCTTAATATCCTTAATTACAGGTTTTGGGTTTAGTGGCCTGAACCTAAAAAATTCTTAGTTCAAACTATGTTGCAAATTTTCCTAACCATTCACTTTGTCATTCAAATATGTATAAACATATATATGTGTATGTAATCTGAAGTACTGCTTCGGTAAATTGCTGTGATGGCTTTTCCAGTATCTTCATTACAATTAAAAAAACTTTAAGTTATTCCATTATACGAGAAGTGAAAGACTTTGAACATGAGACTCAAACATGAACCCTCTTTTTTCAAGATCATGCTTGTGGGGCAGTTCCACTGTGTGATTATAAGACCACAACCCTGAAACCTCCGAAATGAACTCTTTCCCATCAATTTTGAATTCTACCCCACTAGTGGCATTAACATGCAAAAAATCTGCTGGAACATGCAGTTTTTATCACAACTATTAATGAAATGCAATATCATAAACAATAAAGCTTAATTAGTAACTAAAGTGTCTGTGGCAATTAAATAAGAAGGAAGCGTTCTGGAACACAGCAGGGTACTTGGAGTCATTTACATTGCAAATGGATTTCAAAGTTGTTGTTGATGGAAGTTTGGGGGAAGTTAAGATTTTTAGAAAATAAGACATTGACTCTATGACACTCAGATATGTACTTTGGCTTAATAGGAACTTGGTAACTGGAACTGCAGGTGGCATTAATAGGAGCAGCCAATAATATGAAGTGCAATGAAGAAGCATTAAAAAAAGGTTAAGAAAATATAGTGCAATCTAATGCAATGACATGACTCATCAGTGTCAGGCCAAAATAGAACTTAAAATGAAAGAATACATGTTCAGTTATACAGTAAGGAAAAATTGCTAATGTATTTCAAGCCTGATTATTTAAAACTGAACACAGCTGCTTACTACACTACACAGTCATAACTCGCCCTGGAACACTGTAACCATTTAAAATACAGAGCAAAGGTCCCACTTCAGGACAGTTTGTGAATAACTTAAGTGGACAAGTGGTGGAACACTGTCCACTTGTTTCAGCTCACAGTTCATTCCACCTGAATTATTCAAGCAACAACAGCAAAGCTGGATAGTCGTTGGGATAAGGCTGGGCAAGAAATAAAATAAAGAGGAAAAGAGCCAGGAAGCTGAGACTTGAGGCCAAGATTTCTCCTCTGCGACAGGAAAGGTAAAGCATGAGTGTCCCCTCTTTCTCAGAAAAAGTCAGTGAAAGCTACGCAGGGAAAGAATTATCACTGGCTGATTCACCAGGCAAGTGAGGTTTCAGTTTTGCACAGGCAGCTCTGAAAGCAGGCAAATCCTCCTGGGTTTGCAAAAGGACAGGTCACCTCCAAACCAGACTTGTCCTCAAGCACCTCACTGCTGTCTGCACCAGGACTTGCTGTGTTCCCTCTGGGAATGTGCACTCAAGCATGCTGAAACATTGCTGCTCTTGGTACAGCGGCTGTGACTGTGCAAACTGCACCTGAGAGCCTCACAAAGGCCATTCAGCTTTTGAGCTGTCCAAGAGGATATATTTAGGAAGAGGCAATTTGGGGTTCTTTATCTGCAGGGTACAGGAATTTGAATTGTTCCTACTGACAGTAGCTGTAATATGCCCAGTTAAAGATTCATTTTTATGATAGAAAGGATGGAAAAATAATGGCTTTAGATTCCTTCATTTCACAGATGTCCATGAACTTGAAGTGTTTTAATTTTCAGACCTATCTAAATCGGAAAACACTGTCTGCCAGCTCTAATTGGCCTTCAGAACCCCTTTAAGCATTTTTTCTCTCTCTTGTTTTTTCATGTCTCCTCCCCTATTCCATGCCCAGCACATCAATCTTAGTGAAATTTAAAAAAAAAATAATTCTGGGCTTTGGTGCTATTATAGAATTTCAGCTGGTTTCAGAAAAATCCTTGGCATTATCTACTTTCTCCTTAAGGGAAGAGGTGAATAAACAGAGCAAAAGGTATTTGTCAATAGCTTCATAAATAAAATCCCTTGACATTTCTGGTGCTCCCTCATCCCTCTTTGTTTGCATATTTACAAACATCCCAGCATCAAAAGAATGGATTTTCAAAAGCATTCAGGAGATTGTTTACTTTGCTGTTAGTGCAACAGGAGGTAAAAGCGTCCCTTACCTATGGGAGCCCTGTAAGGCTTTGCTGATAGTAAAAGCCATCTCCAAGGCTTTTCTTCCCAGAATGTGTGTGCAAGAAGCACCACGAGAAGCTGACATCTTAGCCACGGGGATGCCTGCTCTACAGGATAGCTTCTCCCTGGAATATCTGCTGCTCTCCAGTGAACCACAGAGAGGGTCATTACCACTACACAGCCTTGACAGGTAACAAACTTCTCTTTCTTTTGCTCTTCTGTATTATAAGGAGACACTGCCAGTACCCTTCTTCTGTTCCGAGGTACAGTGGGCACAGTGAATAGCCCCACGTACTTCTGCAAATGCTTTGCACTCCAATGCTCACATCTGTGCAACATGAAAGCAATGCAAAGGCACAGAAACAGTGAAAGCAAAAAATAAAAATGTGTTATTCAAGGATTTGAAGTTTTTGCTTTATGCTCTTCTAATAGCTCTGCAATGAAATGCCACTGGATCTTTTTAAATGTGTGCAGGAAATCTGACCTTGCAAGCGCTGGCTGCTCCTGTCCTGCTGCTGAGCGCATCCCCTGTTGCTTTAGAACTCTGGTGCTCAATGCATGTTCTTTATACCTGCAGGACCAATCTCATCATTTATATTTTTACTATTGCAAGGTGAAAGAAAAAATGGAACTGTCAGAGTTTGTATTGTTAAAGTGTGGAGTAGCCACAGAGCTGATTTTTGGAGCAAAACTTAGAAACTGGAGGGCACATGCAAATGTCTGAATACTAAGTGGCTGAGAGATTGTTTTTCTTGAATTCAAACTTCAGTCAAATGACATGACATGGAAAGAGCTCCTTCAGGACTGCCTCATTAGTGCTCTTAAGGCCTCGGATTCACCTTCCATTTTAAATGCAAAAACTTCCACAAGTTTTGTAAATTTAAACAAAATAATGGTGTGCACACTAATGTATGAGTAGGTTTTCAGACAGCTTGGGGAAAAAAAGTACTGTGTTTGTTGCCACACAAAACCCACCCTTATTACCTCTGTAAATGTAAACTTTCAAGCATGGTGGTGAACTCTGTCATCCAGGGCCAGTAAGCCCTGCATGGATGAGGAAAGATAGAAACTTATGAGACCTGAACCAGGAAATATTCACAGTTTGCAAAGAGTCTTGGATCTTTAAAATGAGCCAAATGTAAATACTGACTGATAAATATTCACCTTTGAGCAATTTGTTAGGGAATAAGCTTAAGTCATGGATCTAGTTTGAATTCTTTTATTTCTTGATACCTGTGTTTCTTCCCTTGCCTATCAGTGCAACAAATAGGGAATAAAAGCTGCCTTATAACTATAGCACAAGGCACAGCATGGGGGGGACAGGATATTCACACAACTTAATTGAGACACTTTACCCCAGGTTTTCTACCGCTACTGAAGGGAGTCAGCTTCACAAGGCAACTCAGAGCCCCTAAGTAACCCTCTATTGTCTAATCATCTCTCTCGGCTATGACTCTGAAAACGACTCCAAAAGCTGTGAAAAGAGGCTTTCTCTCCAATGAATACAGAGAAAGCAAGGAAGCCAAGATGCCCTAATGTAAGTTTCTGAGTAGTATTTTGAATCTCTTCAGTTCTGTTTTCTTATTCCACAAGATTGTGCCTGACAAAAAAAGCAGGTGCCTCAGCTGGGTCCCCTTTCACCAGCTCCAGGGCCGGAGGTTAATGTTGAACCCTGTAAAGCATCACAGCTGTGCAATGGGAGCACAAGAGGCAGAATAGGCAGGATGTGATGGTTCACAGCAGATCTCCCCAGAAAACATAACCAGAAGCAAGGCAGCACTACCAGTCTGTAACCGCTACGTATGGAAATTGGAATATGAAGAGAGGCGCTGATATAAATGCTGTGCTTAGTATTGAGAGGCAGTTTGCCCAACAGAAGTGCTATCTGTACCTATTTTAAAGTGTTTTATGATTTTAAAGCATCATAAAGGTCAAAGTTTAATAACTGTGGTGTATGATTCCCTCTACCTTTAGCTCTGCTTCTAGTGTTATTAACTTATCCCCAGTCTACACAAAATATGCAGTGCAGCAGTTCGAGCAATGCTCTGCCAAGCTGACAGGATCAGCTTCTCAAGGGATGTAAGGGTAATTCACCCTCCAACTTTACTGAATCCTCTTCGGACCAAACCCTGCTAGTTGAACAGAAGTTGCCACAATGTGTCATCTGCTATGGCATATCAGAGACGGGAGATGCGGCAAACATTTGTAATTGAAACACACAGCTGAGTGCAAGAGGAAGTTGTATTTCAGGAAAGGAATGGGATGGTTCCACATGTATAAATAGCAATTTTATCTAATGTGATGCAGCTCCTAAGAATAAGGAGCTGCATCACATAATAAGCTTTTGCTATATTATTCAATAAGCGTTTGCTTCCACAGGAAGCAGATTCAGGCTCTAAATTGATTAGCGTGGCCCTTTCCTTGTACTACTGTAAGAGCAAAACACAGCCCAAGTCAACATCTCACTGTGCAAGAATCCACATTCTCACAGCCTCAACACAATCAGTCCCCCAAACTCCATTAAAATAACAATTTATACAATTAACTTAGTCTTTTTTCCTAGCTCTGGTTGTTCTCAGCTGCATCTATTAGGAAACTGATCCAAAACACACTCAAGCCAACGAACAAATACTGGTGGCTTCAATGGTTTTAGATCAGCAACTGTTTAAATGATCTTGGAGAGATTCTTGCTCTAAGAATTGATCACAAATATTTAGTAATAAAAAGCTCAGCATTTTTAAGTCTTTATGCAACTAAAGTGATTTTTCACAGAGGACAGAGAAACTTCTGTCTGGCCTACAACTGGGTAAGCAGAAACACATTTTTGCACATTCAAAATCAAAACTCTTCTCCCACAAAAACTCTATATGACATAGAAAATTTACTTTCTGCAAACGTTTATACCAGATGTGATTGCTTGACTGTTTGCAGAGTTAATGTGAGAGTGTGAAGTAAATTAATTTAAAAATTAAAATGAATATTCATAGACATTTTTAGTTCACGTTATTCATCCAGCTTTGTTTAATACAGAAGCCAAGGAACAAATGTGCAGAACAAAGGCAGACATGAACACAATACCAGTTTCCTTTCTTTTGCCCCACTCTTTCTACTTTCTGGGCACAGTCTGTTACTCCCCAGTTCTGGCAGTCAGAACATCTGTATTGAAAAATAAAAAAAGTGTCCTCATTTTGCTTATCCCAGAACACAAATGTGGAAAAAAATGTGGCATTTCTTAGCTGTAGAAAATTGCACCAGGGATAGACTCAAGCACGGGAAGGGAGGTTATCTTCAGAATTAGTATTAATGCCGTGACACCACGCAACAGACATATGGAAATGTTATTTGTTTCTCATTTACCAAACAGATAAGAATATGGAAATAGTTTCAGTCCATTTGTTTGATGAGCTTCCTAAGCCAGTAATAAACAAATCAATACAATTAGTTTTGGCTCATCATCATTAGAAACCTTCACTACTGGGATACAATTTAATTATACCTCTTGTTCCACAGCAAAGAAAAGCCTTTGAAAATGGACTACTTTGCCAACGATCGAACCAGGAGGGAGGAGCAAGAGGATACATCAGCGATGGAGGAGTTATTATCTAAGCAGGGTGTACAACATATAAAGCATATTGTGCAATACAATTTCCCTGATTGCAAGTCTAAAATATTCCTGCCATTAAGTGCTTATGAGCAGCCCAATGTGAAATCCAGCTGTAAAATGACTGTGTATATGACATGCTTCATGTGAATGTTGCAATTAATATGGCATGCATCAATCACTCTTGGACTTGATTACAAATGCACTAATCCTAATTGATTAATTAAACCGCAAAGTTACATACAGTAATGTAGGTTAAAAAATCCTCACCATATGTGTGCTAATGTCCCAAAATACATTTTCATTGTGAAGATTAATGCTGTTACTTCGCTCTCAGCTGTGCATCGAGGGTCTAAGAAGTAGGGCACAGATATCCCCCAAACTGGAGGCTCTTCAGAATAGGAAAGCAGTGAGCTATAACAGCAGTAAGGGAAATAAACATCCACAGTCAAACCCTCTGGAATACTTTCAGGAGGAAAGGGCTGGAATCTAAACCTGGCTTTCCTGACAAGCTCAAGAACAACACTTGTGCTGTGGCAACGCCGGCTGCAGAACAGTCCTCACCCCTGGAGGGGTAACAAAATCTCAAGTTTTAGGTGCACTGAATGGACAGAGTGGCAGCTCTCCAGCAGTGCCAATCAAAGCCTCAAGACTTGAATTGGTACTTGCACAGCATCTCTTTGTGCCACAGGTGCAGTCACTCTCCTCTAAACCAGGTCTGACAGGCTTGAAGGTGAAGGTTACCCCAGAGAGGAGGCAGCTGGGGTGGGGCTATGCCAACCTGTGTGGGGAGAGGGGCCCGGAGAACGTGCAGCTGGAGAGGAAAGAACTACACAGGAAAAAACCTCCAGTGACCTCCCCATTGTGTCACCTTAGCAAAGACCAGGTTTACCAGGCTTTTATTTGCCATGGTTTCAGTCCTCCAGGGGAAATATCTTTGTGAAATCTAAGGTGACTTGATGCATAAATAATGCAACTGGGATCACTCAAAACCCATTACATTCATTGCACATCCAGTGCAAAGCTCACTATTGTATTTATAACAATACATCTTTGGATGACACATTTTAGATTGACTTGTAGGAACTTTTTACACAATCAATAAATGCTATCTCCAAATTAATTGCTTGGATATTTAAAAGTGTATTTCTGCTAGTACCCGGCACCAGGCACTCGCAATCAATGCACTCTGCTGTATAATTATTATCCTAATTTTCATCATATTTTTGAGTGACACTAAAAGGAAAAAATACCATGTTTTTAAAATACAGGAAGTGCTGCATGTGTCCTTTGAAAAACTGGGGTATATTTTACACTCCTATATGAAGACTTAAGATGATAACTTCAGACAGCCTTTTTCAGGTATCTTGCTGTAAACAGACACGTAAAAATTACAGTAGGTTGTCTTAGCTGAAATTCAAGTAAGTGTCATAATGACAACAGGAACCATTGAGATGGAGTCTTTCAAAGTACGTGAGGTTGGTTTTCAGTTTCAGCTGGTCTCCAGTGTTATCAGAAAGGACCAATTAATCCTGGAAGGCGGGTATGAAAGGAAAATTACCCCAAGGTTCCCTAGTAATGCTGGAGTAACACCATCAATGCAGTATCTCAGCAGTACAGAACCAGAGTGAGCATCTGAAGATTTCCAGAAAATAATAGGATTTTTAAAAAGCCTCTCATAGAGGCTTCTATGTTTTTCTTGGCAAAGTCTGTGAAAAATAATATGGTCTATTTCATGTTTGTTTATGGTTATTTTTTGGCTTCAGGATGTGATGCAGTAATGTATTTTTGACTGCATACATGTATGCATTTGCCATTCCTAAGGTTTAACACTTTAGCTTCTCTTTCACCAGGTCCCTGGACAATAATCCAAAAGCAATGGTCCAGTATCACTTAAACTGTCATCTGAGTACACAGCTATTAAATAGAGCCGAGCTGATAAAAGGAAATGGTGAAATGTATCGATGGCTGAGGGCTGGAACAAATTTATCAGCCTCTTCTATAATGCATCATCTCTAGTAACTGGTGTGGCAGAGCGGAGAGAGCACCATCTTGAGGAGCTACTTCAAGTCCATTTTTCTCTGAGGAAGTTTGCACTATTTGGATTGAAGTGTTCCCCTTTGAATTGCCTTTGTAGCACCTTCCTCAGCCTTACAGGACACGCCACTGGCTGCAAGCCAATAAAGCAAATCCTACAAGAGGCTGCAGTTCAAATGAAAGGGACGTGAGCTTGGGGGAGGAAACGCACATTTATTTGCATAGTCATGCCTGAGGAGCATGGGGAGCTGAACCTTCGGCACAGTTCAAGGATCTCTCAACAGGACTGTGCCTGCCTCACTCATTGCCTCTGCTGAGAGTCCAGGGGAAAAGCCAGCAGTAACCTTAACTCAAATAACTACAGTGGAAAAAAAGGAAAGTTAATCAAACCCAGGCTGTTCTGTTAAAAATGTAGCAAAACCACTTTCCAGGATGACTTATCCTCCATAGCACTTTACATAAATACAGCAAAACTTCATCCAAACACATCTTTTGTTTTAATGGTAAGACCCTAGGGCTGTGGGATTTCACAATTTTATTGTAAATTTTACATTATCTACCATTCTTTGAGCCCCACTTTTTGGAATCCATTGACTCGATGGTATGTGCCACTCTTGCTGCAACCAAAGAAATTTCCTAGCCATCATGATTTCAAAGAGCAGTTGGAAAACAAACTCTGGAAGCCCTGGAAAAAGAACAAAAATGAAAAGATTTCCAGTTTTATCCTTCTTAAATCTCATCACCTCAGCTCCAGCCTTGAACACCTGTGAATGATGGCATTAAGTCCCTTACTGACACCCTACAGGAGCTTTTGTTCCTGGCCCAGAATCTGCACAGGGACTCAGAGGAGCAGCTCCCAGCACGTGTCAATGCAGATGTGATGAGGGGCACAGGCACCATCTGCGAAGAGACACGTTCTTACAGCACCCGGTGTTTCTTCCCAACAGTACTGACTGCACCGAAGAGACAACGTTCCAAAGGCAAGAAAAGCAACAGACCTTGGGACTTGAAGGCAAGGCAGCGACTGAAGCTGTGACCTCACATGCCAGTGGAAAATGTAAGGCTTGTTACTACATGCCTAGAAACCCTTACTGAAAAGAAAACACAAGTGCATTTATTTCAGTGGGCATCCATTCAAGGACTGCACTCATTTTGTGCTTTTAACTCAACATCTGATTATAAACATGCAAAAAAAATATTTGATTCTGTCATCAAGTGAGCAATTTTGTTGTTTTAGTGTTTCCTTTAAAATAGATGATAGCTGCAAACAGAGCAAAACCAGGCTAAAAGCCTTAAATGCGCAAAAGTTTACCTGTGTTTTTTCTGTGGTGCATCACTATCTGACAGCTCTCCACTAGTGAGTCATTCAGATCCATGGTTACAAAGTCCATTAGCATCTTGCAGTGAATTCTATTATCTGATTGTTCTAACATTTCTAAAAGGATAAAGTGGCATGGCCACATTCTCTGTTTCTAGAATGCAGCAATAATAATAGGCCCAGAACTCCAGCAAGCACTTCGCAATATTCAAGTGCTGCAAAATACCATGAAATCTAACAGTCATAACTTTGAGACCCCTCAAAAGTGTTCTGCTTTTCAAGATTTAGTTAGTCTTATCTGGGAAATTTATGCCCATGGGAATCATACACATTCATCTGCAGATTCTTGTTCAAAGGACAAGTCTTAAAATTTCAGAATATATTCTTCCATTTTAATTGAACCCAGGATGTTGAAAGCATACTGTAAAACTCAGTGCTTTTCCAGTATCATTATTTCCTTCGAAACTGAGTGGTTTGAGTGGTTGATTGTTATGGAAATGAATGAAAAATGTCAAGAGATTTTGCATTTCGAGTGTTCTGTCCCTGATACCAGATCAGACTGTATTGTAGCATTTAATTAATGGTGTATCTGCCCAATCTACTCAATTACACTGTTTTTAGAAACTAAAATAAATATTTCTTGCATATATACACCCAGAAGGTTAACTTGCATTAGCTGTATGACCTATAACTTTGAATATCTGTATGCAGTTAGATACTGAAGCATACTGTTCCATCACCATAATTTCTTGAATTTAATATGATATTAATTCAGCAAGTTACTAAAAAAGCATTTGAGATGAGATAAAACAAACAGTAAGAATTTCACCTAATCTAAAAAGTCCAGTAACAAGAGAAACCTGTGGTTTTATAATCTTGCCTCAGAAGAGTCTTTCACATAATCACTCAAAATTTTAATTTCTCTGCACAGAATGAAATTCCAAATGGTTTTTGAAAGTCATAACTCTTATGCAAACCTATTTCATTTTAGTAGCTGAACATCAATTCATACCATAATGAAAAGCAAATCTTCAAAGTTGTCTCTCTCTCTTCCCCAGCACTTAATACAAATCCATGACACAACGTGACCACTATCACAACATCTCTCCTTGTAGATTATTTTCTTAGTTAGTTTCACACATTTAATCAACGATACTAAGATACTAAAATCACTTTGCTGCCTTTTTTCAATTTCTCCAGACTGAGTCTCCCTCTGACTTTCAGTCAGCATGTAAGTTGGATATTACTGGCTGAATGTGGATCGATTTCAGGGCAATAGTTATATGTAAAATAGCATATACTGTATTTAACTTTAGTGATCTAAGATGAGCAGTAGAATTTTTGAATACATGTATGACAGATGGTGTGGTAGATTATATTTCAATAGGTCTCCTGTTAAAAACTGTAAATTTCACTCAAGCTCAGTAGAACATTTTGCATATATAAACTGGCTCCTAATTGTGTGCTGACACTTGTAATAGTGCAGCAATCCCATGGATCTTTCTATTTTGTTTGGCAAAGTGCTCTTTACCAAAGTATCTTGCTCTTTTTCTCTCTTGAGGTACATAAAGGTTTAACTGGAGCTCCAGGATACACTGCACACGGTCAGGAATTCATCCACAGCCCAGAAGCCTCTTTGTTACTCCTTCATTCTCTGGGCTTATGAAAAGAGCTGTGAATTCAGTGAGCAGCACACTTCCCTCTGTCCCAGTGCTGCTGGAGTGATTATCCTGAGTCTGCAATAACTCCAGTGACATCATCAGTAAAACAGGTCTTTGTGATAGGAAAATGAAGCCCTTTATCTTTCTGAGAATAAGTGTTCTTTGTTACTGTAAAGTGCTTTTTTTGTATTGAAGCTATCAAAAATGTCAGAGTGCATTTTGCAAGGCCAGAAATATTTTACTTTTATGATCAAGTTCCAGTTTGAATAATTACAAGAACCAGTTAAAAATATGTCTCCAACTAAAAGAGGCAACATTTTCATGCAAATGTTTTCCTTCCATGCTACATTTTCCCCACTGTGTCAAACACACATTTGCTCTTTTCTTTCTCTCGTAAATGTCTATATTCTCTTTAGCAGACATCGCATTCCATCCAGGAGGTGACTGCATTACACAGTGGATAAAAGAGGCTCTTTTATAAATAGTAAAGTTAATTATTTCTTATTTCTTCATTTCCACCAAGATTAGCTGTTATAAATAAATACATTTACAGTCATCAAATACTACTGCCTAATTTCCCACTAGATTCTTTCTCTACATTTTTTTTTTCATAAAATCAGACTCAGCTTTTTTATACAAAGAGGTCACATGATTTTTAATTCCACTAGGATTATGTCTTTGGGTCAAAGCATAATTGCCTACAATAAATAGAAGCATAAAAGAGTGACTTGGAAATGGAGAGACAATATGCTGGACCTGTTTAAAAGACATCTGGTGCCCCAATTCACTGATAGCAATGCTGAAGGGTATTTGTTTTCCCCTGCTATGTGAAAATTCAATTTCCTTTGAACGAGAGGGAAATCGTATTTTTATCGATTAAAGGGAACAAAAAAAAGCAGACAGGTACCCAATTTTGTGGGTATCACACAGAGCATCTCTGGCTGTGCATATGGTACAGTACTGCTTTAACTAAAATATTGTTGGTCTTAATTTCTTTAGACAGCAACCAGACCTAGGGAGCCAAGTGTGTATCTGTGGGAAGACCAGTGGAGAAACAATTCCAAATCTTTACATTTAGTTAGCCTCAGGCTCTAACTATTATTCAGTACAACAGCTTGGCAGGAAAGTTATATAATGTTTTGTAAGGTAAGAAAGGGTCTCCATTCCCTACCCTGGCACCAGATGGAACTAATGAACTACAATTAAAGTAACATTTGCTTCATTCACAGATGAACTAACAGACTGAAAACTACGGGGGATGTAGGCTCAGTACTGCTCTGAAAAGGAGGTGCAAAGAGAGCTTTTAAATACCAATAGTTGTGTGTTAAGTAACCTCTGTGCCCCTCTCAGCAGCAATAAATCCTCCTGAGTTGCTGCAGCCACCTGCCAGTCCCTAAACCACCACCAAAAAGCTCTTCTAAATATCAGTGGCCTTTGCAGTGGCTCCCAGACACACATCTGGCACTGACTGTAGGTGCTTTGCACAATTGACTTTCTGATCCCTCAAGGTTATTCACATGAGGGGAGTAAATGCCTTTTCAATCAGCCATAGAGCAGCTGTGAACAGCTGGAACAATGAAGAACAGCCTGCCAGAGCTGGATCCTCTCCACTCAACTCTCCTCCTGCTGCGGCAACACCTGACGCTCCACAAAGCGAGGGAAGGCGATGGAGACTCAAGTGTCCTCCGCCAGCGCTGTCCCCTTGGCCGCTACGCCCCAGCATTGGCTCTGGGGGATGTGGGGCCCAAGGCAGACATAAGGATTTACTGCCTTTCCGGAGTCCCCAGCCTGGCCAGAGGGAGCACTCTTGTTAACAGCAGCAGGAAACATTTGGAATAGCAACAGCCAGAACTAAAATCTGCTCATGACCGATGGGAAAGTTAATTTACTCCTGGAAGGCAGACGCCACAAAAGGTTAGTCACAGAGACACAGGTCTGAACAGGCACTGTAAATACAACCCAGCATCAGCTTAAAAAGTCTTACTCCTTTACAAAAAGAGTTTCTTTTCTATCATTCCCTCCAGTGGGTTCACTGCTCTGTCCTTTATCCTTCATCCCATGGGGAAACAGGTAACAACATTAAGTGCTCGACAGAGTCACACAACAGCCCATGGGCAAGTCTGGCCCAGCTACGGCTCTGCACGTCCAGAGGGTAAGGTTACAATGCCAGGAGAGAAGATGCCACAGAGAAAGCAAGCTCTGTCCTCACCAGTGTTGCCAAATTACCAACCTACTGGTGTACTAAAGACTTACAAAGTGTGTTCCTAAACAAACACCTCTCAGTGCAGAGGCTTCAGTCTACCTGTAACAAAGAAAAGGCATTCCCACAAACAATTAGCTTTTCCCCCTTCTCTTAAAAAAGAAAATGAAAATGTAGTGAAAAATAGTCTGTGTTCAAACAATGTTCTAAGAACTTAGAAGACCGAGTGTTAATGTGCCAATGGGAGGAATGAATTTCGTAAGAAAAGGCAGTCAACTAAAACTGCCGACCATACTCACACACTTAAGTCCACAGAACTGTTGTCTGGACTGTCCCATCTGAGTTTAGTCATACAGAACTAGAACAAAGCAATTTCAGCCTTTTCCAAACTCAATTTTTGCACTGGAAGGATTCCAGATAACTTTGGACTGTTATCTCACTGCAGTGAGAAATGTCAAGACTTTCCTATATCCAAGTGAACTCTAATACACCTTGGATGGTTGTAGGACTTCTGTATAACAATTAAAATCTTCCCAATATTGTTCACTATAACTGGATCTGTGGAAAATATTTCATAGCTATTCCAACACTTGTTATCTGGCCAAACTTCTTTTTTTGGTACCTCTCTCACTCATTTTTCCCTGTCACTTTTTACCTCTGACCCAGGGTGGAATTAAATTTCACACCCAGTTGTATGTTGCCAGAAACAAATAATTCTTCAGAACCAGGATGGCAAGCAGACTGAAAAGAGTATGACAAAGCAGCTGAACTTTCTGCTGCGATAAGAACAAATCACCTCTGTCATGCCTTTACCAAAACCTTGAACTAAGTACAACAGCACAAACCTGTTGGATGTTACAACATATAACACGACCCTTAACCACTACTTACCTCACCTTCCTTTGCTAACCAAGAGCTAAGTGTCTACATCACTCATGTAGACCATCTTTAGTCAGCTGAGAAGGGGTGGAAAATTGGCTTCACCCATCTTTAGATGACTGTTTCAGAAAAATACTTTTCAGAGATGCTTACTGAAAACTGCCTGAAGGGAGGTGAGTGAACTCTCTAAACCAAACGCGTGTCATCCACATTGCCAAAGTGACCCACTGAAAGTCTACCTGCATTAGGGATTTTTCATCTCAGCCTTATGTCATTTCAATAAACTTCTCCATATTTTACATATAATATGTTAAGAATTCAAATTCAGTTAGTTAGCTATGTTTAATGCAAGCCTTTGGTTTTTACTGGCTCTTGCCTGCAGTAGCTATTGCCTTTTACATTAACATTCTGTGTCAAGAAGCTGCACCCTGTGACATTAAGGGTCTAAAAGTTTTATGACTATATTCTGTAGCATTAAAATCAAAGAACCCAAATCAATGCTACAGATCACAGGATGCTTCATTGGGACTTTCTCACCATTAAAAAAACATGTCCTATGATCTATGTTGTAAATACACACTCAATCAATTTTTAAAACATGTATTACTCTGAGTGTGTAGTGATGGTAATGGGAACGGCAAGGATGTCATGAGATATTCCTGCCCAAATGTCTCCCCTGAGTGGAAGATGTTTTATTGAACTGATATGTGAAACTATCAAGACAGTCATTACAAATACAGATACATGCAGTTTGTTAGTTACAGCCAGACTTTTGTAGAACTGATGACTAAATTTATCGCCACTAAGAATGTAAAAAACTGATTCTGGAAAGTCAGTACTTCTATAATCCATAATGGTGTAGATCACCTGATGAGATACAACTTATCTTCATATAATCTATCACACAGTGGCTTATAAATACATTTTCCTTTGATAGATAAGGTAAAGGTTCAGCAGAATTCTAACTTTTCCCTGAAAATTTACTCAACAATAACAAAGATCAGGCTGTTTTATTAGCCTTGATATTACAGGTGATTACAGGTGATTTTTTTAGAATAAGATGAGAAAGCAGAAAAGAAACTCAGCCCATAAGCCAGTCTGAATGAAAACACACAATACCATTTTGAATTTTCCTCTTCTGTTGCCATGCACAGCTATGTAAGAAATGAAAGAATGTGTGAAACACAGGGTGGGAATGGCCACTGATCCAACTGTTTAGCATTCAAAGGGCATGAAACAAAGAAGAGAAAAGGGTCTAAAGTTTCTGCTTGCATCTGCAGCCCACTCCGTACTGTGCAGTGCCAGGCTGATACACCTTCTTAAACGGTAACATTTTAAGGTAATGTGGAGTTCAATTGTACTTTAAGTGGAGAGGACTCCTCTAGGAATTAGAAGAATCAATTACTGCAGATTAGGCACAGCAGATGTACCTTCTGGGTGAACCTTTAATTTGAAACCAATAGGTTCGGTCTTCAGCAGAAAAGCATGCACTGTGTAACTTTGACTTTAAACAGTATTTTCTCAGAAAATTTTTCACTGAGATTATCTATCACATTGCCTTACCCACTCCTGTCTTTTAGTTACTACTACTACCACCGTTTCATAATGCTAAGATACCTGCAACACCAGCAATCATGCAGAACTTCACAATCATGTTTAGGAAAAACAGCACAAGAAATTCAAACAAATGTTTCCAGAAAATCTCTGCTTCTTTGACTAATGTAAACATCCTACAGTAGTGTTTCCAGTTCCGCTTTCAGAAGAAAATGGGAATTTCAGATACTTCAGTTGGAAAAAAAAAAATCAAGATGACTAAATTACTCAGGGGACTGTTTTATTTTCAGATGTAATACAGGCTATTTGGTCAGGGAGGTGCTTTGGAAAATGTTATTTTCCTATATTTGTGCCACATCCATTGATAATAAATAGTAGTTACTGATGATCAAGTAAAGTAAACAGGAATAAAACACTGGCAAAACTTAGCTGCCAGCTCTCAAATTTCCTAGAATGAATTGAAATATCTTTCTCACTTAGGAGAGAGTTCCTGATGGAGCATCCCATGTATCAATCCTGTCTGTGAACGAAAGTGCAACACAACTCTGACCTCCTGACTTTGGTGGGGGATGAGCTTGTTGAAAAACAGATTAGAGATCTGCTGTTCAGGCCAGGCCTGGATTTACAGGGATTTGGTGGCAGTGAGAAGAGGGGAAGAAGGTGGTAATGGCTGGCTGAGAAAGCTGTAACACCGCTCAATTCACAGTGCAGGTGAAGACAGATCTGCAGCACACAGCAAGTATGGCTGTTCTGTCTTTCCTAAAAGGAAAAATTTGCATCAGGTTCTATTAACGCCATCTGGATGCCACCACGAAGTCTTCTGAAATTACCGTTCACCCAGCTAAGAATAGCAGAGTGTTGTGGACTGTTTGCATGGGGATTTATTCAGCTAATTTCTTTCCTCTCATGCTATAAGATCACTCATAGCAGCTCAGAAATGTCTAATGAAAAGAGAAGCAGTGTATCTGTTTCCAGTCATGCTGTTCTAATGGAATTAATCGGAGTCATCATTACCTTAAACACTTCCATTCAGAGTGGGTTTTATGACGAGCTCAAGAAAAGTAAATGCTGTTTCAAATAGGTAACTCTATATATTAAATCAAATAAATGAATGATAAAGTGCTGGCACTTTTTGGCTGTAATCCTGTTATTGCTTAGAGCCATTTCTAATGCAAACGAAGAATGATGTAGCAGAGCTATTTAGTAATTTTCTTTGATGGGCAATGTTAACTGCTGGGAAGTGGCAGGGAAGCAACTGCTAGGATATGGAGTGCTCCAACATGTCTTGTAATATTCCTTCCCAAACCTAATGACCACCCCTCCCTCCTGCAAAGTGTTATCTTTAAACACGGCTCTGCTGAGCAATACAAGCCTATCTTTGCACAGAGGCCAAGACACAAGAGCTGCATCTCGTCACACAAAATTTATGGGAATACAGAATTTCTAGTGAATTCTTTTGAGAAATCCCAGTTCTTTCTGCCAATAAAAATGCACTTGATATGGATATGATGATCAGTTGGTCACCCAGGACTCCCTCCCAGGTAAGCATGACCTTGCACAGGTAGGAATAAACACTCTTCTGAATGTCAGGGTAGCGCATGTGAGACAATTGGGAACCCTGACTGAAGGGTACCCATAGCTCTGCCACAGGCTTGCAGGATGATACCTCTGTGCAACTTGACAAATGACTCCCTGCATGAGTTTTACAATCAGGAAAATGGGGAAATTAAAGCTGATTTAACGTCCTGCAGTGCTTTAAGGTCTGTGGATGATATGCACTATGAAATGCTAAATAACATTAATGAAACCTAACTAGTGAAAGAACACTGACTTCAATCTTGGGAAGAAAGATGGGCTTGGGAACTGTCCCTCTATTTAATAAAACATCACATAGGGCCAGTAGGAGGTTATCATCAAGCAAGAGCATACACATCAAATGCAGTAGATTATATGTCTATTGTAAATTCAAGCATAGAAAACTTCTTCAGAGATTGCAAACTATCTGGACAATGTGAAATGGTGCATAAACACCAGCTTTAAAATGGAATAGCATGTTCTCTCTTCAGGATATATATGTGGAAACAAGAAGCCCCATCTAACCTCAATTTCTTGAGCTTCTTTGATGTCTGTGTCATAAACGTGAGATGTGGTATTGACTGGAAACCTGAAGCTACCAGGATGCAACACTGCTGGCTGCAGCCCAGATTCCAGGTGTTCAGACTCAATAACACAACATCAGCACTGAAGTGCCACAGAGAGGTGGCAAGAAAGACAGACCAGCCCCCCCATCTGCACAACCACCCCCAGCATGCTGAGCAGCCACCCTGGGAGCACTGTCACACTGCAGGTGGGGTCCTTTGGAGACAGTGTCCCTGCAGCACCCAGAGACACCTAAATGTACCTTCCCCAGCTCCTAGCACACAATGTTACATGCTTGTGGGGGGAAAGTATTTATACTGCAGCATCCTAGGGAAGTAGGAGACATTCTGAAGTGAAAGAAAACATCAATAAAACCACTTCCACTAGGATAACAGGCCTGGAAAACTGGGCAGACCTTGCTGAAGAAAATGGCCATGGAAAAAACAACCTCAGAAGGATGTTTTCCAGTCAGACTGACCAACCTTGAAGGATGCTAACCAGCATTTTTGCAGCACTACATTTTTGCTCAGACTTTCCATCTGAAGAATGGCTTCGGAAATGGAGGAGCAGAGCTTGCTGAGATCCATATGTTGCAGTGAGAAGAGTTGTAACTCTGAGCATTTTCCACAAGACTGGGCAGGGCAATCTGTCCTCAAAGGGCATATTTACAGGAAATCATCAAAGATAAATTTGTGGTTTCCATGTTCCTGATTGGAGCAGATGATTGCTATTGCAGGTCCTCAGGTTTCCTGCTGTTTTCAATACTTTGCACTTTAAACTGTCTTACAACTGACTTTGGTTTTTTTATTTATTAAAAAACACTTCCATCCATTTAACTAGTTGATGCTTTCACAGCTCTTTGAAGTTGTAAAGCACTGCAAATTTAGAAACTGTTCTTAATAATCACTTGGACAAATGGATCCAGAAAATTGCATATTGATGGAAGGAGTTTATGTTCTTTGCAGTCAAATATTTCCTCACTCGTTTCATGCAAAATTGCTTGGCCAAACAGATTTTCCCAAGGCTCTCTCAATAATGAATGTAACTTTCTTTTGTTTCTGGCTCTTCTCCGAACCCATCAGGAAAGGGTAAAGCATAATGACATAGGTCTGTTGCCTCCTGTAACCCTCTGGGACTGTTTTCTCTAATGTGATTGTTTGAAAATCAGCAGTTTTCTGCCAGGAAATAAAATAAGCCACTTTCCTTCCAAGTAACACTGAAAAAATCTGAATGCCACGGAGCCTGCTCACTCATGCAACATTAATTTTTAAAAGAATCAATTTTGTAATCTTTCAGTTATGTTTTATTATAATGATAATAATCACTGTGAAATCAAGTTTTTTGCCACTGCTAGTGCTGGTGGCTGTCATCAAACCACTTTAAGCAATGCTGAAAACACCTGGACTAATAAACCAGTCATTATTTATTTATACTTCAGTTTTACTTATTTAGAAATGTATTAAGCATCAATTCCCTTAGCAGTTGATGATGTTACAAAAACTAAAAGCAAATAAATTATAACTGTAGACCTAAGTCACTGCCAGGCTGGTTATCTTGAACTGTTATAACAGAAAAGCGCTTACAAAAAGCAAAGCCTGTGCACTCTGCTCATTGCTAGCACATGAAGTGAGTCTCTGTGTGAACACTCCCAGGCAGGCTCTCCCCAGATCCCTTTGTTTTTCACGTGGAGATCACACTGTGCTGGGTGGTTGGCACACTTGGGAGCTGATGTGAAGCATTTGTGAAAGCTCCTATATTCACATATATATAAATTGCCTTCTAACAGCTTCAAGCCTTAATCAATGCTCACATATACAGAGCTACATACCTGTGCGACAGGGAACATGCACTGTTCATACAGCAGGTCAGGCCAGGTCTTAGCATTTAACAGCAGGAGCCCAATGGGTTTATATCATGTTCACATTTTACAATAAAAAGTGTGCAGAAAAAATCACTTGGTTTCTGATCAAAATCTGAGCTCCCTGCTGTTTTAATTCCTGTAACCAACAATCATCAATAAATAATCATGCACAGCTTCTACGCCCCACTGTGATATTTTGTTTTTGTTTTAAGAACTGGATGTACTGAGTTGAGAGCTGCAGTTCCGGACCTGCAGACTTTCAGGAGCTCTGCACCAGGATTCAAGTGAATGAGGAAGCACAAGGGCAAGGGCAAGGGCAAAGAGGGAAAAGCTGCTCTTCATCAGATACCTTGCAGGTCTGTGAGCTGTTTTAAAAGAGATTGTGTCGAAAACAGGAGGTGTGTTCGAGGCAATATGTTTCACAATAAAAGGACAAAAGGCTGAAAGAATAAAGCTATATAGATTGCATAGTTACAAACAATGAAGCAGGAAATAAAAGAGAGAAAAATGTCCAAAATATCCGTAAAAAATGTCAGCGAAGGAAAAAATATTTCAAGTAAAGCAAAGAACATGTAATAGAGAAACAAGTATCCCATGGGGAAGAGTGTGGCCAGCAGGTTGAAGGAGGTGATCCTCCCCCTCTTCTTAGCCCTGGCGAGACACATCTGGATACTGTGTCCGGTTCTGGGCTCCTCAGGATAAGACAGACAAGGAGCTACTGGAGAGGGGCCAGTAGAGGCCACAAGGATGATGAGAGGTCTCGAGCATCTCTCTTATGAGGAGAAACTGTGGGAGCTGGGCCTGTTTAGTCTGTAGAAGAGCACACTGAGAGGGGATCTCATTAATAATATAAACATCTCAAAGGTGGGTGCCAAGAGGATGGTGCCAGACTCTTTTCAGTGATGCCCAGCAACAGGACAGAGGAGCAACAGCCATAAACTACAAGAAGTTCCACCTCAACATGGAGAAGAACACTTTACACTGAGGGTGGCAGAGCACTGGAACAGCTGCCCAAGGAAGTCGTGAGTCTCCGTCATTGGAGACATTCCAAACGCATCTGGACGCGTTGCTGTGTAACCTGCTCTGGTGACTGTGCCTTGGCAAGGGGTTGGACTGGATGATCTACAGAGGTCCCTTCCCACTCTAAAAATTCTGTGATTCTGTGATCAGAAAAAGAAAGTGAAGGAGAAGCATGGAAAAGAAAGAGTTTGTGACCAAAACACAGTGACATTATAGCTTGTGATTTGAGCGAGCTAATCCAAATGGAAGAGTCTGAGATAGGTGTAAGAGAAGGCTTGAAAGTTGCTTCAGGAATTCTTGGGACCAGGCCTCAAGACTCACAGACAATGTGTGCCTTAGTATGGACTGAGCTGTCCTGGCATCCAAACAGACACTCGGACAGCAAGTGGGCTCTGGACACCCTAAAACCAGGTACACTGTGGCTCACAAACCCAACAGACCATTTAGCTCACTGGAACATAACTTAATTAAATATCACACTATTAGACCAAAGATATTTTCTATTGATGTAATTTGGTATAATACCTAGTAAAATTAATGCAATTATACTTTTAACGCCTAGTTCATTTGTAACTGCTTAATTCATATCTCTTAATTCTGTTTTGGAGTGAAACGGATTAGATTATAAAATTCCCACCTCCATGAGTTTGGCATGTAAAGGTAACATTCAACTAAATCATTATGTTTTAGAAATATTGAAAAGATTGAAAAGTGGAGGACAATCTTACTGCATGTTTAAAAATCAGTGTAGTATGATCCGTATATGAAAACAACAAAATGTCTTAATTCTAATTAGTCTTCTTGCCATTAACGTAATTTGGGAGCTCTATGCATTCCTGAGCTAAACACTCTTCACTTAAAGCTCAGTATCCCAACATGCAAAATGAGAGGTTTCTCCATCCATGCCAAAGCCCTGTTTTGCTATTTGTTTTTACATGTTCGACCTCTGGATACAGTAGAAAAGGAACTTGCTCACCTGCCTGACAATGCCTTGTAGATAATACTAAATCAAAATTGCCACAGATGGTAGGTATTGTACCCACTTGATATTTCTCATTCACCCAGAGAGAGACAGTATTCTATTGACTGACTCAGGGTCAAGCTGCCTTCATTTTTCTAACACTTCAAACCTGAAGAAACTAAATTTATTTTAAAATTTATGTTCAGTGCAGTCATGTTGTAAATTTGACTCCCTCTGATAACTAAATTTCAAAAATGTTCTTTGTGAAAACTATGTGTACCATTTGACACAAAAGAACACACAACCATTGGTCTTTAAACAATTGTAATTTGAAGCACATAGAGAGTGGACACAAACTTTACTGAAGCATGCCAATCTACAATTCTGTGCAAAATGTTCTCTTTAAGGGAAGAGCAAAAGTATTGTAAAATATAATCCGACATAATCTTTCCTGTTTTCATTAGCTATTAATTTTATGTAAAGATAAACTAAAGCATAATGAGTCCTTTCATTATCACGTAATTGTTATTTTAATGGTTACATTACAAGCAATAGAATACTATACATCCACCTCTCATATTAGAAGGCAATTATTTTAAAACTTCATATTATAATATACCCATAAAAGCCAATGTATTAATGCATAATGATGACCATGGTTTTGAAATCAGTATGATAGCCTCAAGGAAAAATGTAAAGTAATAATGAAGAAAATGTTTATGCCAGTCTCAGGCCTGGAACACAGACTGAAGAAGTTTAAGGAAAACATGTGGAGCTGCTCTTGTTTCTGCTATCCTGAAACTGGTCAAATTTATATGACAGCAGTAGCTAGCATTTCAAAAACAAAGGAAAACTGTCAAGTGATCCAAACTTAGGAGCTTGGAAGGGAAACTGGAATAAGCCTTCCCTCAATGTATCATTTCCAAGTACCACCCTAAACCATATCCAGGAATAGTGTCTGGAATCCCACACTTCCCACTGATAAACACTGAACTGCCTTTAGTTACTCATCCATTCACTGCCTTCCTTCTAAGCAAGCAAAGCAGTGTAGCTTGGCAGGAAGTGATCAGACAGATCTAAGCAGTACATAAAGCTTGAGGATACCCTGGGGATGTTCTCTATAAAGTTAAATGAAGTTTCACATCCAAGAGGCACTCCGTGAGCAAGGCTCAAAGTCCCTCTAGGAGCGCAAAGGCTCTGGGATGTCACTGCAGCCAGGAGTCCCTGGCACATTCTGCACAGTGAAGCTGAAATCCAACTCTCTCCAACACTGTGCATTCTTGGAATGGGAGGTAAAGGCAATTTAAGACCATGAAATTAGCCCCAAGGAGTTAAGGACCACTGCTTGCTTCTACTCCAAACACAACACGTATTTCAACAGCGTCATCACTTATATAAAATGAGAGCAGCTCAAACAGAGTGATCAAAAATCCACAGCCACTGAGCTCTGGAAAAGATAAAATTCTCCCTTGATAAAAGAAAAAGCTACACATGACAAACACTAGTCACATTTCTTAACCAGCTAGAGAAAGGTGTCTAAAGAATGCTAAAATGCATGGACACAGAATATTGGTAATATATGAAATAATACTTGAAAAAATTGGAACTAAGAATCTTCTTTTAGAGGAATGCTGCTTTGCACATGATCTTCAGGTTATTTTCTTTTCCTAATATTTTGATTGATCATAAAATGTCAAGAGACTGCTGCTAATTTCATATAGAAGGAAATGCTGTAACATTACCATGTTTGGCTGAAAACAGGTTATAGAGTAGCAGAAATTTTTTCCATACTGCACTTCCAGACCATTCCAACCCAAAATTAGGACTGTATGAGATTGAAATGCCTTCACAGTAAGCATACAATATTCAAAAAGCTCTAAGGGCATGAATTTCTGCACAGCAATAGCTTCTGCTTTCCCCATGTCCTTTTCTCAGGGAAGTCAAGTTGCAAAAAGGGGACAAACATCCTTTGCCTCACAAAGGCATTTTGAGGCTTAAATGATACCTGCAACATTTTTCAAAAATGCTCTCATGAAAAATGCTTGGGACACTTTCTGGAGACAGGCGTACTAGCAAATCTAATGAATTTTATTCAAGAAAAATTCTGAAACAACATATGGAGAGCAAACTGAACACAGAGCACACATTTCTGACATTTATCTTTGTTTTTATTGTTAAGATAAAAGCATGCTGTTTGTTTCTTAGAATTTCATCTGCTAGCTCTTTCTTTCCTTTCTCTGACTTATTCTACACTAGTGACATCATCTGCAACAATTTTTAAAGCTTTGCAGAAAATCCTGCGCTTTGACAGTTTTAATGAATCATGTAGAGAATGTTATTAGACAGGGAGTTTATGCCTCCTTTCTGTAACCAGTAGGACTAAAGCTGAGAGGATTTGCGTGCTGGGACAACTCAATTTAAAAAATAGAAACAAAGAAAACAAGCCTCGAAATATAAGGATAGGATACCAACCAGAAACTTGTAAAGAATGAGCAGTTAGAAACCTTTTATTCTACTGCAATTGCAGGTTTACTGAATTCTAATGCACCAGATAGGGCTGCTCAGGTTCTGAGATGAGTGGTGTCTCTGGTAAGTGTTCCCAACTGCATTGAATGCTCCCACAATCAGGAACTGTTTACAAAGAAAATGGAAACAGCTGAATCTTTGAACATCTGTATAAAAAACCATATTTCCCTTCAGAGCCAAACTAAGTCCCGTGCTGGTCAATATCTGAGACATCACACAAACTGTTTGAAGGCATAAGATTCAAGATTCACAATAAATCCCCACTGTTACAGTTGTTTTTCCAGGCTGCTGTAAGTTCCAAAACCTGCTGAAGATGTGAATCTCTGAGAAAAATTGTACATGCTGCTCTTGTGCATGTTACTCTTTAAATGCAGAGTTGCCTCACAGTTAAAAGCTCAGAGAAGCTGAGTATCACAGGATCTGTATAGGAGTGATTGTTTTCTAAACACAGGTTGTAGCATATCCCAATAGCACATCAGGTTCCCTGAGATGCATTGCTATGAATCCTGAGTTACCTTCAAAGGCATCTGCTATAAATCCATATATTTGAACAGTTTCACTGTTCTGAAATTGCAACCTAAATTCTTTATGTGGGATAACAGACACAGAAATAAAAAAAATGTAGAACATCTGCTTTGTTTTCATCTGGGTAAAAATATATATTGAAGATGTGCACAAGCAAGCACCTAGTTAACAATGAGATCTAAATTAACATAATTAGTCATGAAAATTCACCATTTCCCCTTAGTCTTCCTCCCGCCTATGAGGTCTCACACAGGCTTGATTTCTTACTAATTAAATTTTCCATGCAGAATTTGTTTACTAATCTTTCTACATTTTAAGATAAAATACTTAAACATAAGTTCAGGCTAAACTTTTTCTACTTTCAAACAGCTTTTCTTTTGCTGTGTCTACCTGTACAAAGCTTTGAGAAGACAACCTTTTCTAAATATCATTCAGTGAGATATTCAAAATTAGTTCTCATACAGCTTTTCTTACGAAAGTAATTTCTAATAAACTTGACTAGCTAGTGGGTGGGCAGATGTACAGAAACTCCTCTCTATCCAAAGGAAGAAATTACTGTAGAGCCTTATTCCCCGTCTCTTGAAGTTGCTATCCTCACTTGAGCAGCAGCTCTGCAGCACAAACCTCCCGGAGCATCTCATGCAGTTTGATTGCAGCATTGTTTTTCACCTAGCACTGTAAATACGGCTCAGTGCTCTTTAGGGAGCTTCTATTAGAAACCCCACAGTTACCGTAACCAACAGGTATCGCACTTAAGGAATAGTAACATTACATTCATCTTCTAATCTGTTTAATATATCTTTGAAAGAACTGCCGTGTGACAACTGGTAATAAGTATAGACTTCAATGGTAATCACTCGGTGTTCTTCAAGACAACTACTTCAGCTGGCAGCAAGGCTGAATTTTTTTTAAAAAATTGATTACTTTATCTGTTTTTAAAAAAAAATTTTAAATTTCAAAAAAAATTATTTCTATTTCTTCAAAATTTTAAGGTCCCTTAGGAAAATCAAGGTCTATTTTACACACTGTGATATGAAAAGTCAAAAACATTGAACTGTGGAAGATGAACACCAAAGGCTTCAATCCAAAATCTATGCTTCTGCTAATTTTTCTCTCCAAGACCTTTTCCTTTACAGCCATAAAATATCCTCACCATCAGCAGCAAAAGTGGAAGCCTGCAATCCAGGGTGCTACCAGGATTGCCAGCACGAGTCACTGACTTACATCATCCCTTCCAAAGGTGGATGTTCATGGGATGTGAGAATCACAGAATCACAGGATATGCTGAGTTGAAAGGGACCCTCAAGGATCAAGTCCAGAATCCCATCCATCTGTACAGCTCCTTCTGAGAGGTATCAGCAATTCTTTCACAACAGTAAGAGCTGCAGAGTGTTTGAAGCACAGGATGAAAGAGGTGTGTCTGTAATTAGGACTCCACCAAACACTGTATAAAGAGTTAACATACAGGTCAGCAGGAGCAGAAAACAGATCCAGTGGCACTTAAAGAAGATGTGACAAATTAAGGGAAATACACGGATAAATTCAAAGAACATGTGAAAATGCACAATGATAGAGTAGATCCTGATTATATATTTCTTGCCTTTAATGATTAATTAAAAAGAAGTAACTCCATGGCTATAGTCAGCAACTACTACAGAATCAATAGGTCTCTAAGCTCACACCAATTTATGCAGCCACAGCTTTATCACAAAATAATAGCCAATATTGATATTTTTTAATAAAGCTTCACTTTACTATGTAATTAGTGTAATGTAGTAGGAGCTGTGTTTCTCAACTGAAGTGCTGGTGCTTTGAGCAGCATTTACTGGCATGTTAATAAAGATCAGACTTCTTCTATTGAGTTCCATCTGCCTAATAGAGAAAAATGTTCATCTTAATTAGGAAAATCTTCATAAAGAATATAAATGCAGTTACTAATGGGCTTCAGGGAATAAATGTAGGACACTCAGGAACAACTGGTGTTTTATCAGGAAATGGAAGAGTGGATATAAAGCCCCAAACAGTTGTTAACCATCTGGTGATTGACCACAAATAGCAGTAGATGCTGAGGTTTTAAGTGTTTTATAATGAAAAATCTATTTATTTCATTAAGGTTTCATGCTTTAGACCCTTGGTTTTTCAGGTAATAAAGCAGTCCTGACTGACAATGAAACTATTTAAACCCTTTATGAATTAAGATGGACAAATCCATTAGCATTTTTGAAGGAATTACTTTATAAAAAGAGAATGGAAGTGCCAAGAAATGGTTCAAGAAAGACCCACTGTCAAGTACTTGAAAAATGGTCACTATATCAAACACATATTTTTGGGGTTGCTGAGATGCTCATAGGCAGTTGAGAACTTTTTGCTGACTTTATTGGTGCAGCAGCAGATATTACACCATGATAAAGACTATAGCAAAATGTAAACTACAATTAATCTTTGTCCTTAAAAATGTTCCAAGAGGGATTATACATTTCCTCTCTCAGTGTGAATCAGTTTTTTCATCCTTTTATTCCTGAAGTTTTGTAATTTAAAGACATTGTTATTCCCTAACTCTGCTTATTTTCTATTCAAAATGAAATGAACTTTTACTCATCTTCCAGAAATTCTATTTTTTTTTTAGAAAAAGCACATTAATAGAAAGCACTGATGAGACACACTTCCCAAGTGCCAAAATTTAACTCTCTGAGCCAGGCTCAGTGTCAATGTTCACAGCTTCCCAATGAAAAACTGCCTTCTGCAAATTTTAACCAACACTAGCTAAGATTTTATACTTCCTCTGAAGAACTTTGATAGAGAAACCAATACATATATGTGAGCAAGTGCAAAAATGAAAATATCATTACTATAATATTTCACTCAAGCCAACAACCAGAAAAACGGCATAAAACTCTGATGTTCTGGACACTGACAGCTTTACTACCTTAATTCACAGAGAATATCACCAAACAATAGAACTTGCAGCTACTTGAACCTCAGAGAATGTAATTTCATTTATTCATTTCAATGACATTTTTACTAGACTATAGCTTCATGTAGATTAGTCAGACACATGAAAAACCACATATTAGCTGAGGTGAAGCTGTGGTGACTGCAGTTGTCTTAAAATGTCAATCCAAACTTTAGATGAATGTAATTTGCTAGCTCTAAGTGACAGAGATATAATATAGATCTTGTATATCACCAAAGTAATAAATAATTAGTGAGCAGAACTGAGTAAAATACCAGGTTGAGCACAACCCCAAATTTTGAATCTTGATGCAGAATGATACATCTTTCTGCCTTGGACGATAAAATAGCTTTCTCACAACCTAACACATAGCACCATCTGGCACGAACAGAGGAAGCTAAGAACTTCTGGAAGAGAAGCACAAAAGGAATTTAGTTTCTCCAGAATTGCCCAAGATATTGACAGAAGTGTTTCAGAAACAGTCACTTGACTGCAAATATGGCTCTGTGAACCTGCCTCCTGAAGACATGTATGTGTAGTTAATCTCAAAAAGATGTTGAATTGAACTGATTAGGTATGGGATGGGCACTGTCAGAATTAAGACCCTGCATGTGGAAAGTCAGCTGTCTACCAAAGTGCCTGGGTTTCAGAACATCATCTCACATCTCTTAGTTTGAGGGAGTTTGAGGAGCTCAGGACATATTTCTTCAGCAGAGCTCAGCAGGCTCTTTTCAGTAGTTACTCACAAGAAGAGTGACTACGAACAGCTGGTTAAGCTGTGCTTTGAGCAGCACCAGCACTGGCTGTTTGCTGGGGCTCAATGCCTTGCATGTGCAGTGGGCAGGAGTGGTCTGAGCCCACTGCCCGCCCCACGAGGGGATGTGGAGCTGGGCCACCACAGGCACTGCTCGGAGCTGCAGCGCTCAGGGGTTAGCCCGAGATGTTTGTAGTATAAACACAAGTGGAGCCTGCAGTCCAGAATGCATTAGACTGCTCCGCTGATATTAGCACAGATTTATTTTAGCATTGCTTGTTGAAAGTGACTTTTAACGCAGACTGTTTTCGAAATGATCCTTAAAAGACACTCCTTTCTTTCTCATCACCTTCACCTAAGGCAAGAACATCCAGTAGCATTGATCTATTTGCTGCTAGTTTTCATTAATTTTACCCTCCCTAAGGGTGGTGCAGCTTTGGTGCCAGCTAATTAAAACCTATTTAGGGATGCTCAATGCACTTTATCAGACCAGAATTAGCTTTGCTGCTTTAATGAAGACTACAGTTTTCTCTGTTATTGCCAATTAAATGTTATTATATCATATTGCATTATATTTGTATTGCATGGCAAAGATATAGATGGCTTTAGAATCACTTATCTGGATTGAGGTACATACTAAGATGCCACATTTAGTAATTATCTAATATTTCTTTAAATCCTTTCACTTGAGTCAATATATATATAATACACCAGCACATTAGTGAAGTACTGGAAAAAGCTGCCAGCTTTACACTCCCTCTAGGGAAGTACCAAGTAAAAAGCATTAATGAAAAATTGTGAATGTCTGGTAATGAATATTATTTATGTACAACAATTATTCAAAGTGGATGAGCATTCACCACCTTGAACTCAACTGCTTTCCTAACGAAGACACTCAGAGAACATATGTTCCCCAGATTCCTAACACTCATACAAGGTTAATTAGCCAGTGTGGATAGCCAATAACAGAGGGTATTTTGTACTGCTGTAGAATTAAAAAATGCATTACAAAATAAACAACGCTGTTTGTTGGAAGTTATTTAGAGAAAATTCTTGTTTCTTCCATGCATCAGTAATAAGTCATTTGTCGATACCAAAGCTGTGGGTTTCAAACCCAGTGAAGTCAGGAATAAAGCTCCCATGTCAGCACTGCAGGGCCAGAGCTTTTCTGCAGTAGAGAACTGACTGCAGAACATACCTGTTATCTGCTTCTCACAACATCCTTTAAAAACTTGAGCACCACAAGGATGAAACTGCTGAAAAGTCCCACTAATTACCTAAAAAGATTGTACATCAAAGAGTAGAAACAGAAAACTCATTAAAGGCTTGACAGACTAGAAATCTGTTGCAATCTTACCATGCATTAGTAACATATACTGTACAGAAAGACAGTATTTCAGGATTAAACTAAAATAGATGTAGTTGCAATCCACTCAGTACATTTTAAAATGTAAGTTGAAATTGGTTCCCTTCCAGAATTTTGGTGGAAACATGTCGAACCAGACCTCTGTTCAATTTAATATTCCAAGCAAGGGTTGATGTTTCTCTGAGGAACTGAAGGAATATTTGGCTGAGGAACCTGAGTCTGTCTCAGCATCATAACAGCCTGGCACAATGTGTGAACGTATTTTCATCACCCACAAACCTCTTGTGCTCTCAATTTACTGCTTCCACAAATGCCACATAGCTCTAACAGTCCCATGACCCTCCCTAGAAACAGAAGACAGGTCCTGCAAATTGAAGATGTTACAGAAAATGAAACTTTTTCCAAACTGAAGTCCCCGATTAGTAGGGAGCTGCAGGATGTTTTCTTGAGATACAGAAGGTGTTGGCTGATGATGCATCAATCATTTCCCTTGTTTCTGGCTGACAAAAGCACTCAATGATGTTAAAAACATCCCTAAGTATTTGATGTGGAAAAGTAGGACTAAAAATGAAAGTTGCAGAGATTATACAAGGATGTTACCTGGTTGCCTTGTGAGAAGTGGTGGGTTTTTTCCGCGGTGTCGAAGGGACGCACATGCACAAACAACGTGATGGGTCGTGAGACAGGCTCATAAGAATTTATTGCTGCTTGCAATGTGAAACTTCAGGAGAAAGAACATGGCCCTCTTTGACATTAGGCTGCTTAAGAACTTTGTTATAAGCACTGAGAGAAGTTCAATCTGCTTTTGACATGAAAAGAAGCATTTGTATTGTGTTAATTATGTAACTATAAAAACTCGAGATGTGTTAATTTGTTGAAGAGGAATGGGTTAGGCTGGAGAGAAGGCTACTTTGACATTGAATGATGAAATTTTTTTTCATAGGAAAAACAGGAGATTTTTTCAAGGTCTGATCCCACAATAAGGATTTTGATGAAGTATTCTAAAGTCGCTATGACCTGACTGACTCATAAATATAAACAAATTTATGTACAGCAATGCAATAATGTACCCATGATCATATTTAGCTTGATTAATATGTAAACAGGGTGACTTGGATTATTAAAGGTCATTTTTGAAGAATGGATCTTGTGTATTTATTAGCCTCTGTACATGAGTTTGTTCAGTTAAACTAGAGAAGCCATGATAACCCTGACACCTTTATGACACATATGAGCTTCCAACTCCAGAACCACAGCAGCAACATGTGCACATGGTGAACAAGCTGAGGGGCAGGCTCTTCCTTATGCTTCAATAGTTTGAAAAATAGGAAAAATCAACTGTCACCAAATTCCAACCATTTAAGAACCTAGTGAAACAAGTACGTTTGAGATGACAAGCTCTTCTACTTCAAAAGCCAAGTCAAAATTTCAGACTGTGTTAAGCTGTTTGTGAATATTTGTATCTCTAATTTGGTCAGAATAGCAACAGTCCTTCCCAACCTCAAACCCATGATGTGCAAATTTAAAAATTAGTATTAAGGCACAGCAGTGATCTGGAAACTCCTTCCTAGTTAGCTCAAGTGAGTATGTGTGACAGGTGCTCTTCCATGCCAAAACACCGATGACCTGAATTTTCGCAGCTTGGTTACAAATTCCTGAAATTTGTGATCTTAATTCCACAAATTCATTTTCTGCTTTGAACATGCTAGCCAAAACAGTGGCCCTCACACTTTTACCTCTTACAGCCTCCACTTGAGCAGCATAAACACCCATTCTCAGGCATGGAAAACAGAATTTCAGCATAATACTGGTAAAAACCTAAATCTATTCCAGTATCTCTGATAACCCATTTTCACCAAGAAACAGAAATAATGCATAACCCTGAGATCTGTGTTTGAAGAAAAGCTACAGTGAATCTCAACAGAGAAGAAAATACAATATCCAGAATTATCCTGAGGTTGTGCATTTGGAAATGTTGTTTGTGTGGGATTATCCTCTTCAAATAAAATGTCAATTTAATCAATAGTAAATTGAGCTGAAAACAACACACAGCTTTGAAAACATTTCAGGAAGACATCCAATATTTTTGGGATTCAAGCCAACAGAAATGGAATGAACAGAAGGTAGCGTAGGTGGGGTAAATGGGGCCTAGCTGCTGCCTCATCAAGTGCTTATAACAGCCAAACTCATATAACAATCCATAAAAACATATCTGGGGACTCATTTAGTAGCTGGCATCCCACATGGACTTTTCTCATGTATTTTTTGTCAAATATTGTAATTGTTCTCCACATTTATGACTTACCGGTCTTTTCCTGTCTCCTTCTTAAACACTGCATCACAGTAACTCATGCGCTTCTCCGTTGTCACGTAGATTTTGGCAGTTGGGTAGCTGTCAACAGTTTTCTTCAGCATGTTGTACACAATGCCATTTCCATCCCGCCTCATGTTCCGGAAAGGACCCCAGATCACATAAACGGTGTTGTTGGTTTCTTTGAAAAAGTACTCAGGGTTCTTGAGCAGGAGAGGCACGCTTGTGTGAGAGACCACTCTTACAGTCGTCCTCTTCCCAACATCTTCCTCAAAGCCCTTCGTGGGAGCATTGTTCATCCTCCATATGCAAGAGGACTTGTCTATCTCGGTTCCCACCTTCTGGCCAGCCATCTGTCCCGAGTTTGAAACAATGGCACAGAGGTCACAGTCAAGTTGTAGAGGCTGGAAGACAGGAAACAATAATATATATTGCAAGTTTTTCTCTGTAAAACATGAAGACTGAAAATTCAGTTAAAGAAAGACAGGTACAGTACAACAAATTGATTGCAATGCTTCTCTTTAAAAAAACAAAACCACAATCCCCATGTGGCAGAGCTGCTCGAAAACTCTACCACTACAAAGCTCTGAATGCAAACCTTTTCAGTAAAATAGGCAGTTCCAATCTTTCCCTTTGTTCCCACCTTGCAAAGTCAACTATACAAATAATCATTCCTTTTTTCCTTTAAATGCTACTCTTCTCACTAAAAAAACAAGGAAATAAAGAAGCAGCAGAAAATAATATTTAGATCAATGGCTTCTCTTTTAAAAAGGTGTTGTCAGCAATAGGAAAAAACCTACTGAAAAAGGAATACTGGAAATTTAACTGTACACTGTTTATATGTCTGAATGAATAGTTCCTAAATTTGTGACAGAAGTTGAATGGGAGATGTAACTCTAAAAAGCAATGTTATAGTATGAAAATCCTGCAGTTGTAAAGGAGATTTAGATAGAAGAATATGCTGTTCTCTCCAGAGAGTGGTTATGACCCACAGAAAATGAGAGGCAGATGGACTGGTGACACCTGAACTAGGAACTTAGAATCCTGAGAAAACTGTAGTCAAAGACAGTATCTCCTGACCATGTTCTAGGGTGCTACTACTCCAGCATGAATTCAAAATAGAAAAAATTATCTAAAAGAGATATAAGGACCTATCTGATGTTCCATTTGTGAGAGTATAAAGAGTAAATGTCTCTTGGTTCTTTTGTACCTACAGACTAAAAGGAAATGCCCTCTATTTAAATTGGATTGTATAAAGAGTTCAGTCAGAAATCAAAATCAAATGATAACTAGATCCATTAAAAAAAAAAACCAACCCTACAGATGATCATCCAGATCAGAGATAACCTACAATTTTTTGTATGGTCACAGACTTGATCCTCTGTCATGCTCACAACTTGGAGCCAGTGACCTCAGTTTAATATTTTTTAGGAATAATTCCCTTCACATTCTTTGGACATTTACTCTGACAGGATGCTAGGTGCTTTTCTGATCAGACTTGTGGTTATTTCTCTTCAAAATCACACCTCATTTAGCTGATGTGGATGAATAGCCTGCCTACATTTGACCACGATAACCCTAGGATGTGGTTGCTGACAAAACATCAAATTCTTTGATAAGGGGGAATAATGCAAGGATAAGAGACAAACATCTGAAGAGAGCCAGACTGTAAGAGCTAAAATATCTCATCTTTGGGTGACAAATATTGTACTGAATTAAGGTGCACCCTGCAAGACTTCCGCAATAAATCTCACCATTTCGAAGCTTTGATTTCTCTGTTGTGATTGATTTGATTTCTCTGTGTGGATGGTTTAGGAAAACATTCTTTCCTCATTTCATCAGTAGTTAAAGATTCCTGATTGAATGCAAAAGCATTGCCAATGTTTCCTTTACAGAACACCATACATTTTTTATAGCTGTTGTAGTTTTAGAGAGCTGTCCTGCATGGCTCTCTGACAGCAGGGATGAAATCCCAGGAGATGCAGCTGAACACAGCAGTCTTTCTGTTTACCGTTTACTTACAGAAACTCTCTCTAAGATACATTATGAGGACATGGCTGGGTGACCTAAACAAATCCACGGGCATAACTCATATCCTAGCATGAAGTGAATTGTTACAGTCCCAGCAGATTAATTTATAGCTTTCAGGGTGAACTTTCAAACTAACAAATGCTGAATATGAAACTGCTAGATAGGAAAAGCCAATTTGGTAAAGAATCTGGTTCCATTTAAATTTGTCTCATCCTCAGTGCTTCTTTTTTCCACTAAATTCTTCCTTCTCCATTAAAATGGAGCTGCTCTCTTAAATTTGCAATTGTTTGATTTTCTGACCTGAGTTAGAAATGCATTGCACATTTTCTATTCACTGAATGCAACTGTTCTGCTTGAATAAGCTGAGTACACTCACTCCTGCAAATGTGTCCCCTGGTTTTCTAGCTCTTTTGTTGTGATTCATTTGTCTTGTTCCAATTTATAAAGTGCTTTCATAATACTGAATGCCTGCACTAGGTCAACATATAATCAGATCTTCTTGAACAGAGTCAGAGGCTAACACCCTCGCAGCTCTATCTCACAATAAATATTTTCTACAATTTAGGGAGATTCTACATGTCCCAATAGGCATATTTCCCAGCAGAGATCCCAGACAGAATTAGGAGACTGACTGACACCCATGACAGATATTCCACTGACTCCAGAATCATCCACTCTCTTCATCCTCTTTTTGCATCATATCTCCCTCAACACATGAGAAAACACACATCAATATTCATTCACTGAACCCATATGGAGACAGGCCACCAGTTCGTGGTGTTGGTTTATAAGTGTCACAGACGAGAGGGGTGGTTTCAGAAACACACGTGAATCCCCACACAATACAAATGGGTCTGCCAGGCAGACCAGGCTGCTGTCTCATCTGCAGAGATGCTCCAGCAGCAGTGGGACTGAAACAGACTGGCAGGACCACACAGAAACCTGTGCTGCTACTGCTTATCCTCTCTGGACCCAGAACATCAGGTCAAGGTTTAAGATCCTCATTCACTTGCATCATAGATTCATGAGTTAAAGACAAAAACATTAAGAACCATTCACCTTTTCTTCTCTTTTCATGTACTTAAGACATTTATTTCACCTCTAAACACCATGGGGGCTGAGCTATTATTGGTGCTAGAAAATCGTTCATTTTGTTGCTGATCAGAAGTCCTCAGCAGAGCAGCCGGGCACGGTTCTGACAAATTGTCCCATCTTTTTCCTGAATGATACATTGTAACTGTTGAGGAACACTTATATTTTAATCAGTAAAGAAAATGAAATGTCTGACCTTTCCATTTCCTGTGCAAGCTTACAGACAATAGAAAAGATAATTAAAACTGTGAATTAGAACTTGCAAAACAGAGCCATTTCCCTAGCAAAGAGAAATAGCTGTGTAATAAAGGTCACTTATCAAACAGTTCTAGTTACTAAATTTTTGCATTTAGCACTGAAGTGGCTTCACAGAATCAAAGGTCAAATCATTAAATAACAAAATCAGCCAGAATTAGAAAAGGTCACAAGCAAATCTAACTAAAGTGGGTCACAAAACATGATTCTCTTCCACATGGGATTTCATTATTTGGAAAATTGCTTACTTTCCAAATTTGACAACTCCTCCACTATTTCCAGTGTCTCCACCAAGAGACTGAAATTCCAGCTACAGAACCATTTGCTTGGGTAGGTTTCCCAACGACACAGATCCTGGATCACCAAGTTTCCCAGCCACAGCCCTGCAGATCTGCTGAGGTCCATGTGGGGATGATCTCAGGCCAGGTCTCTGAACCACAAAACAATGTCTGGACAGACCAGACACGTGCCAAGCTCTGGTCTCAGCAGAGACTGCCAGATTCACTCCTCAGCTGGACCAGAGCCAGCTCAGGACCTCTGCAGATGGAATTTCCAGTAATGAAAAGCTGAAATTCTCTTGTGGTTTCTTAGCACTATAGACCGGTGGTGCGCTGGAGAGCTTTCTCAACCACCAACTCTGTTCCACTCTGAATCCCACAACTAATCATGCAGATAGTCAGGAAACTCAGACTAAACTTTCTCAATTGTTACTTTAACAATATGATTGTAATTTTGTAAATTGGACGCAATGCCCATTCACTACATAATGAGGCAATTATTAGCAGCTTGCCACATATTAATTTGCTCCTTTAATGTTGAAACAAATGAGATCTTTTCTTATAATCATCCTATTTGAGTGAATTCTAACAAAGCCGATTGAACAAAGCTCCAGAGAGACTTTCTTTATTTCAATGCCATTTATTCTTCTACTCTTCTTGGATGTCTTTAGAGTTTTAGACGATACAACATTTATAATGATGCCAATAGGGAATAGATTTCGCCTTTATTCTTCTTGATGTTCTTTTGAGGTCTTTGAAATGAAAGGTACAAGAGAGGCATTAACCGTCTGGCATTGTTTTTATTGCTTTTCTCTACTTTGCAAGCAAAAAATGTATTTTAATTTTTCTTGTGTTTCAGTGATTAAACAAGCTGGTTTTATCTATACTTACTCAATTTCTTCAGACCTCTGACTGGGAGAAAAGACTTGCCAAGCTTGTCTGGGAAAAAATTCAGCACATTGAAAGAAAAAGAAAGATAGTACTTGTGTGTTCAACCAGCAAGAACTAACAATTTAGTACAGCACTGTATATATCTTACATTATATTACTAACATCTAGCAATAAAAATAAAAAAAGATAAAAAAGACAGGTCTGATTACCCTGAGTTTGTGTTTGTTCCCTCTTCCCCCTATGGCAGTATTGTGGTTTTTTCACCTTCAGCAGTTGATTTTGGTCCTAGCCCTCAGCATCACATCCCAGTAAACATCTCTGTCTTCATAAAATTTAATGCTAAGATTTCATAAAGATTTTAACATTTTGACATTATTTTGAAATAAGCCCAATGTCAACATGCGTCCCATTTCCAAATAAATAGAATATGATCTGCTTCTTCATAAGACTGTTCCTGAGACTCAAATGCCTGGGATATTTTATTTAGATGAATGTCACTGATATGTACATGAGTTCTAGCAGAAAGTTTTTATTTGAATTGAATGAATTGGAAGGGAATGCATAAGAGGCACATAATGGGACTAATCTTACAGTGAGAGACTGAATAAATAACCATCGTTGAAAGTCTTTCTATACACACCGACCCAGTTGTTACAGAACTGTTTGGTTTGCAGCTCTTGTTGCAGGTCCTTAAAGGGGCTGTACCAGCCCTTTGCTTGAACAAATACCTTGTGGATTTCTGATGCCAGTGGTAACGAGACAGAAAAACAAAGGAAGCTCAGACTCTGGCAGAGGTTGAAACTTGTGTGCCAAAGTCACCCGCCCCATCTAAGCTTTCAGTCAGCAAGTGTATTTTTGAAAACATTTTAGTTTTCTTTCCCATGGAAAGGAAAAAAAACCAAAACAAACCAGAAACTCAAACCTTCCAAACACGAACCACAGTGCAAAGTGATGCAGTGTCATCTTTCTCACTTTAGAGACAGCTCCAGACAACTCCATGTCAGCTCCTACCTCTCTCAAGATACAGCAGAGCAAATGCTCAACAGAATGTTGTTGATTTTGCTGCTACTATTGGGAACAATATAGGCAGCTTTGAAACTAAGGAAGGATCAAGTACATCTCATGATACCAGGAGGTGAAAACCAAATGCCTCAAATATACGTGAGAAAACTCTGAGTAGAAACAGTCAAGTATATGGCCTATAAAGAATAAAACCAGGTTTTTGAATGTATTTTAGGTATTTTCCACTACTTTATTATAAGGCAAAAATGGAAAAGTCAAAGATAATACCCCTTATAATTTCATAAAACAAAATTTAGTAAAATTGAATAAAAGCCATGTCCAGCTTCATCAAAATATTTTAACTCTCTATTTTTCAAAAATTGTATTTAATTAATTTTCTAAAATGGAGTTAAAATGCTCCTCCAATTGAACATTTTGCTTTATTATGAAAAGGTGAAAGAATGGTAGTTCGCATTAACAAAACAGTCCCTTTCATTTTTTTCATTTTTACTGATTTCCAGCTGAAACTTTATGTAAACTGACACCTTTTAAATAAGCCCATACTAGTATTTTCTTCTGGAATAATCAACTATTGGAAGATTCTTGATAGCTGTATTGGTAAAAAAGAGTTAAAAATAGAAAGGTGGCAGGGACTAAATAAGAACAGGGGAAATTGTTCTGTCTCTGCATGGAGGGTTAAGGAAGGAAGGAAGCTGCCAGATTCAGTGCTTCAAGTACAACAGAAAGACCCGGGCGAGGCAGAGCTCTGGAGGACTGATGGTCAACAGCCCTGAAGGACTTTGGGCACTGAGAGTGGCAGGTGAAGAAAGTTTTGCCATAAAACACCTCCTGAAGGATGTGAAGACCTGTCCTGCATGTGCACTCTGGGTCAGTCCACAGAAGACTCATTTTTGTTTGTGTCTCAGGTGCCTGGCAAACTGTCTTGTCCCTAGGCAGGATGGCAGAAGGGACGTGCTCTTATTAACCTGCATGGATATGTCACAAAAGGGGAGGAAATAAGTGGAAAGAAGACATAGAAGAGAAGAGAGAACAGAAAAACTTCAGACAACCTATGAAAGGGTAGAATGCAGTTTAGTGCTTAAAAAGGAAACATGTAAGGAGAAGGAGGATTTGAGAAAAAGCAAAATACTAATATATAGCCAAGAAGATAAATCGTGATGTTTGGGAATGTAGTCTAGCAAACAACCAAAACTCCCAAAGATATTTGTTAAATTATAAACTAACTGTCATGAAGAAAACTTCATCAGACATGCCAAGCAAATAACTCATTAGGCAGAGAGAAAAGCTTTTGTCCTTTACACTGCAACTGCCCAAGCAGAAAACAGATGAAAATGGATATGTTCATTCCAGCATATAGTACTATGGTTTGTAGGTAACCAGAAACCCTGACATCCCTAGGCATGCAAATGTGTACACCTCCAGATCCACATAATTAACACCTCTGAAGTGGAGGAAAAGCAGAATAGTCTTTGGCATATATATATTAAAAAAAAACAGCATAAAAATACAAGCACACCCAAGAACATATGTGGAAATGCTCCTGTCAAACACTGTTGAGGACTGAATTGTCATGGAAGGGAGGCAAACTCCATCATGCACACCCTACACAGCAAGTTCACAAGGTAGGCACTAAAATAGCATTCACTCTGAAAAACAGCCTATGAAAAAATTAACTTCACAGCTGTACAAAATGGAAAACCAAACAAACTACATTCGTTCTAGAGTATTCCTAACTTCATCCCAGAGGTTTAGCTGATGACCATAAATAACCAGAATGTTTGTGACACTTCATCTATCACCCATTTACAAATACAAAGGCTTTAAAATATCATGACTTTGTAATAGTTCAAAAGCCGGGAATTCTTCCAACCAAATACTGCTTGCTGAATGTTGAATCCAGTAAGTCATTTATCTTAACATCCACCACATTGCTCGCTTGCCCTCAGTACTACGTGATGACTCTTGAATTTTGTGCACTAAAGTTACTGGAAAAACACAATGTAAACCAGACACTGTCCATCAAACAGCATAAACAACTCTGAGCACAACACAACCGGCTGATCCTGACAATGGCACCCCTTTTGTCACTCTGCTGCTGAACTGTTTTTGCAACAGTACATTTGCTACCAGCAAAACATGTCACTTGATTCAGCAGGTTATTGGTATCATAATATTTTGCTCTAATTTATCTTCTGCAATCCTCTGTCTGTATCACATTTCTTTTCTGCTTTTTACATTTAGTAATAAGGAAGACAACAATTGTTTCTTCTCTATTCAGACATATTTGCTCAGCAAACAATACAAACCACAAGGAGGTAAAATGTCACAACTCAAGGAGACATAAAAGGGAGGAATGTACTGTTAGCACATGCGCTGAATAGCGAATGAATCTCAGTATGAAAGGACAAAAACAATTTTTCACACCCAATAATGTGTGTGGCTCCAGAGCAGAGGTAACGTGTAACACATAATCCTTCCTTACAGAGTGGATGCTAGAATGACATCCTTGACAGCAACCAAGGCCAAAAGAACTCTATCCACAAAACTGGTTTTTTCTTTGCAAGTAATAGTAAGTATCTCTGCAAAAAATTAATGAGAATTTCTACTATGAAAATGCCTAGTGGAAGACTATATCTAAGGAATTCTCTGTCCCATATGGAAAACATGGGTTTCTCTAACCGCTGACTTTAATTTGTATTTATCATAAATACCCACAGATGGCGGTAAAGTATATAATGTATACGGCAGATTTGCTCCAAGTTTGCTTTCTCTAATAACCTCCTATTATCAGCCCTCACCGTTAATCATGGACCATTATCTAGGAACTTAGTTGGCTGAATCACAGATGCAGTAATGCCTGTTAGGCTTCTAATCTAAATACATTTGAAAAAATTAAGACTCACAAAGAAACTAGGGGACTTCTAATATGAAGTTCACATCTTAGGTCAGTTTATTTGGGATTTGATAAGGGGGAACAATATCAAGGTAAGCAGCAAAAACTGTCAGAAAAACTACCTTGTATTAACCCCTCATCCTTCTTTTCCATGAAAACCCACCTAATAGGCTGGAAGCCTAACCTCTAATTTATTTTGGTTCCATGCTGTCTAGACCTATTATTTAATTTTGTCTCTCTTGGTGGTCTATCTGTCAAATTATTTGTATGCATGGAAGGAAAGTGATAAGCTAAAATGCTAATTATCCATTTTTCTGAAATTAAAAAAAATAATATCCATGCCAGGAATACAAATTAGGTTTATTACAATAGCATTAAAACCAGTGGCATTTTTCATTTAACAAAGTAAGCCTTAAGAAGCTTTCTAAGTCCAGTGTTTTTAATTGCAGGATGCCTTATCTAAAAGAGAATACATAGTTGCTTCTGGCCACATTCATTTACTTTCTTCTCACTGGTACATTGGGAATATTTGCAGTACCACTCTGTGACTGTCACCTGTAAAAATTACACTCACAATTTTTCTCTAAAAATATAATTTCATGTTAAAATTTCACTTAGGGCTAGTGCAAAAATTAATCTAAGATCATAAAATCATATCAGTTGCAGAAAGCTACAAAGTTAAATTATCATTTTGTCAGACACCTGAAATTTCAAACACTATGGCAATGGGCACTAGGACAAAAATTTAAACTGGATTGGAAAGTTCTGCTTAAATAATTAGGTAGATGTGTTTTACATTTTTCTAAGTCATTAATGAAACCTACTGAAGCATAACCGCATGTTTTAAAACTTTGAAGTGAAAGGTCTGCTTCAAAAGAAAAAATCACTCTACATATACTCTCTTCTGATTGCTTTTACATCATTGCCTTGGTGTAAGGCATGTCCACCAACCACCTTTTAATCAGTGCAGGTCTCATGCAGACAATTGTTTGTATCACGGACTAACAACACCTGCGATAACTCGGTAAGCAGAAAGCAGAGTGGAAACTACTGGGGTTAAATAATGTAAATAATTCAAAGATCCTTCTGTGTCAGTTCTCCTCACTCATGGAGCTTGACAGCGTAGCTTCTCCTCCTGTCACGTCCCAAGCCAGCCCCATTTACCCCTCACTTAAAAGCCTTTATTGAGGAAAAGCCCCGAGCTCAGTGGCCTCTGCCAAATCTTACGGAAGCCAAGGGAGCCTTGAGCAGGTCTGTGCATCCTCAGCACAGAGCTCAGAATGAGACCAAGGCCTGAGGTGCCAAATAACACACACACACAAATGAGGAGGTTAAGTTATGAGGTGAAACATGCTAGAAGCAATTGCAAAACAAAATCTTATTAAAAGATGAAAATAATAAACCCTATCAATCTTTTCTCCACTATATAGTCTGGACTGACAGTGACAGAGTTGCAAGACATAAAGAACACTACTTCCAAAATGGGTATTTATAATCATATAGCTCTTCTACCTGTAATTTAAATTTTTAAGAGAGAAATCATTTTTAGTACTTCATACATCTTCAAAAGAAAAATACCACTGCAATGTACCTATACGCTGACTTTCAGAGTAAACCTATGGCACATTCACTGCCTACATCAGAGTTAAAAGTAAAACTCCCACTGACATGACCAAAGACTTCACGAAGACTTCACCTAACATAGGAATTTTGGGAAGAGAAATTTGGATTTGCAGTTCATAGGTAGACAAGATTACAAGACCAAGGTGCTTCTCCTTTGCCTGGGCAGCAGCAGAGGCCTTTCAGCTGTGATTCTGCTTCAACCCATGGAAAGGATGCAGAGCATTTTCCTGATATAAGTTCTCTACTCACAAAGGCAGAATACGGTGTTCCTTCTTTGTGTGTGAGCACGAATACTGATGTGCTGGGCTGGATGGACTTCCCTGGTTACTACTGAAACTATTTCCTGCCCTAAGCCTGTCTCTGGGATGGAAGCCTTGGAGGCCATGCTAGCTTCCATGTTGGCACCAGATTCTACATTTCCACTCTGCCTGTGAGCGCACAGAGTTTGTGTAGGTTTTTGTTTTGTTTTGCTTTTTGTTCTGTTGACTTTAATGTAGCTTGTGATTCCTAATGTTTCCAAGGACTGTAATGACAGCAGGATCTTTGAAACTTAAAAAGCAATCTTAAAGGTCAACACCTAAGCTCATCAGTGGCTCTGTAACTCACACTGATACAGCAAGGACTACCACGGTTCTGACAAAACAGGTGCTTGGGGACAGCAATATGAGAAAGAAAATCAGTGCCCTCTGATAGCATCTGCCTGCTGTGGCTTGCTGGCACTATGAATATGGCAAAATACATCTCAGCTGAGGGCCTAGAAAGGGAAGAGATAATGGAATACTGATAACTGCCTTCTAAGCAAACAAGTTGTGCCTCTCCCTTCCTCCTCCTCCTGGAACAATGCTGCTCCATGCTACAGGCTCTGTGGCACCTCAAGCTATCAACAGCTCACAACTGCACACAGGGAACTGGAGAGGGTGAGTCCCACCTCACTGCCACAAAGCTGGTATGAGGGACTATGGGATGCAGCCGAGTAAAAAATAAAAAAAAAATCCACTGAAGTCACATAATTATAAAATAATCATGCAAAGGAAACATCCAGGTGTCCAGGTTGCAGCTTATGCTGATGAAAAGCATAGAAATAACATTTCTTCATTTCTGTGGACAGCATACAATGGAAAACATTTCCATACTCCTGTTAGTTCTATGTTCTCGTCTGCTTAGTGACTTTAAAAAAAGCGCATACATGTACATATGTATTAACAACACCAAAAGGAGCAAGAGAGAGAGATAGAGGGTTTAGATTACGTATTAATTTAATTCTAAGAAAATATTTACAAAGCAAATGTGCAAGTTTTGGCATCCCCTCTCTCTGAGTCATACGACTGAAGAATTATAGATGCAGCATGAAGAAGTTTGTGTGTGTGCGTCTGTGTTCAGCTACCCCATCATACATGGTGTCAGACATTCCCAGTGTTCTCATGGCTAAAAAGGACCAAGGCAGATGAGCTGAGGGAAAAATCCTGATGGACTATATATATCCCATTAAAAAAGAATCCTTTTTTCAAGGAATGCACTTTTGTGACAGAGGGCAATTAAGCTTTGGAAGAGGTGCCCAAAGGATTCTAGAGACTCTGTTCCCAGAGATTTTCAAAGCTTGAAGAGGCACAGACCTGACCTAACCTTAATGTTAGTCCTATTTATAGTTGATATTGGAGAAGATGGTCTCCAGAGGTTATTTCCAACATACTTTTTTCAGTAATTCTATAGTTCTATCACTTTGAAGAACCAAGGGGAATCTCAATGAATTTTAATGAAAAAGCACACATTTTTATTAACAGGGACTATTCAATGTGGTGAGGAACCCCAAAGAAATAAAAGAACTCAAAACAACAACAAAATAGTGAAAATTAGGTTTTTAGTGAAAAAATGTTCTCTTTTCTTGTCTGTTCTTGGTTCTTTCTATTGCCTGTCACATACAAAATCACACAAAATACAGCAGGAGAGAGAAACATTCCTAAAATGAAAATGGGCTAAGATTTGATATGCATGTCATATGAGAATCCTGTGCAGAACCTACAACTAATAAATCTTATTCCAGATAAAACATTATTTATATAATATATTTATATAATTATTTATATTCTTTATATATTATAAAATATTATTAGGAACAGTTACAAGACTGGAATCCAGAATGGTCTGAGATCATACGCACAGGTTCATTCCAGCTGGTTGTGGCACACGGTATGGGCAGGCAACGCGGTGCAATTTCCCTCCTTGCACGTGTGAACCAGCACCAGGACTGCTGAACTGGCTGTATCCAACAGTTCAGGCTCATTACTTTGTAGGATATTTGTTGAGAAAGCAAAGTTTATTGAGTCCTGCTCATAGGTCTTCCTTCTATGGCTGTTAGCAGTGAACAGAAGGTGATAAATACCACACCATACCTAGAGACCAATGCTGGGAGGTTTTTTACTCCTTTTAGCTCTACTAACTAACAGTGGTGCCTTCTTCACCAGTACTGGAACACGGCTGAGATGCAGAAGTGGTGGCTCAAATGGACTCCAGGGAGAAGAGGGGTAAAAAGAAAGAAAAAACCCCCACAGATCCAGGAAGAATAGGTCTTTTTCAGAACAGGAATCAAGACTGCTGCTATGTGCTAGTGTCCACTGAGCAGTAAACTGTGGCTTCACGGGCTGAGACAGAGGGGAGGAATGAGGAGGAGAGGCATGTTCTACGAAATCAAATGCACACAACATTCCAGAAAAATGGGGGGAACTCCCATACAATCAGACCTTCAAAATTCCAACTATAACACAGCAGAATTATAGTGCCTACGAAATGTAGGATACTGAAAATGAATTCTGAAAAAGTATATCATAGGTAAATACTGTATTTACCCCCTCCTCTTGGAATAACCTCACTGCAGCAGCAAAACAATTGCTGACTCTGTCACAAGACCCTTGCAAAAATCCTGCAGACCCTGTTTTTCAAAAGAGCAATAATTAAAAAATAAAGTCCTGTGGTGCTTTTCCACTATAAGCCCTGTTTATGAATTCATAGCACAGCATGAAGGTTATTAAAATCCCATATGTGAGAACCACACACGGCACAAGGAGATATGAATTGGCATTCCACAGAGATAATGCTATCTAATGGGCAAAACAAGGAGCACAGCTTCATTCTTCTTCAGAGTACATTTGGAAAGGGCAAAGCACCCGGCTGCTGCTCATGGATAGCTGACCAGACACAAGACATTTCTTCTTCTTACCTGTTGATTAACAAGTTAAATGTGGAGAGCATGGCTGTTATCTTGCCTTGATATTCCCAGGACACCCTTCTACCCACAAACCATTTGATGTGGGGGGAATAAATGCTATTTGGGGTGACCCAGATACAGTGACTATTAAAGACATTGCTGTTTACTTCCACATTCATGCATTTCAAATCAAAGTGTAATTAACTGTGGAGATAACCAATACACCTCACAAATTAATTCCAGAGTGCTGCCTATCTGATAATAGAATTATTTTTCCAACATTATTCATTTATTTCCTATTTTATTGTTAAAACAAAACAGTAAATGCTGTGCTTTATTTTAATGCCAAAACTGTTTTGATCCCACATAGCACAGAGCTATTTTGAACACTATCAGCAGCTGGAAAAACTTCAAGAAAAAGCCAGAACAAGTGCTTTTGTAAAAAGGTTTATGACAAAAACCCCTCTAACTGACAAAGTATAGACATGCACAAAAAATTTCCTCAGTTTTCAAATACTCTGAAATTTTTGTTAGAGAAAGCAGCTGTGGTTCTAAAATCCTTGAGTCAAATTTAATGCATAAAACATACTCTACTTAAGGACACTGATCAAAGGTTTGTAAGGCTGTTTCTCTGCCTTGCATGTATGATCAATCAGCCATCAGCAGTGAGACCACAGGTGTCTGATGGGAGTCATCACTAATGCCAAAGATGGAAAGCACTCCAAAACAGGAAAGGCAGGATCTGCCATGAAGCAACAGGAGACAAAACCATCTTCTGGCAGGATTAAGATCCATGTCCTTGCTTGGTGCTCTGCTGTATTGCTGAGGAAGGGTTTCCTTCTCATCCGTATCCCTATGATCACACAGTGCTGCTCAGTCATTGCACCTGAAACACCATTGCTAAAATTCAGAACTTGGATGAGAGCTGTGAAATTTGCATGCACATAGGAATTTTCTCTAATTTCAGGCCTGCTCAGACTCAAGATTCTCATTTATACCAACTATACACTCTTTGAGCTGCACCTTCCAATCTTGTCTCAATGTGATAGGCCCCATCATGGTATTACACTATGGGTTTCAGCTGTTGGAGCCTACTCACATGCCACAAACAACATCGCTGTCAGAAATTATAACCTCTATCAATATTTTAGAGATGCAAAGGAGGGAAGACAGTGAAAACAAATTAAGTTTCATAACTAAAATGAAAAATCCTTTCCCTCTAATGACTCCTGCTTTCCAAACTGTCTTTCTTTATGCATGAGACAATTTGACTTGGGATTTGCTCCCTGACTAGGCTTAGCTACATACTTTGGAACAAGAGACCCCCAATGAGAAATATGTAAGACATAACAATAACATTCTGTAGCATGCCATGCCAAATAGAGATGGTTATCCTTCCAATCACCCTCTCAACTGAAGCTACAGTCAGGTATGTAATACCACAAGCAAGAGCTCTCCCCCTTCATCTTCCCACTTCATTTCTGCAAAGTCAGAGAACAAAATAAATATCCAACAGAAAAAGAATCTTCTATCAGTCTTTTGAATATGTTTGGGAGAGAAGTCACTTAGAAGTGATGTGTCAGGGCACCTTGTCTGTTTCTTCCTCTCCCTTTCTCAGTCGAAGGACAGTATTAAAAAAGCAAAAACACTTTTAAGTACTGTTTGGGGCATAAAATCCCCTGCCATCCATCTCTCACCAGGAAAAGATTTGAAAAGAAAAGCACTTAGAAGTCTCTTTTTGTCTCCATCTACATTATTCCTTTTCTTGGATGTGTTTTGAAATAAAAATAGAAATGAAATGCTATTTTCACTGTTTTGAAGTTCAAATCAGGCATGTCTCCTCTAATTTCTTCCATTTGTGTTTGCTCTGTAACAAATATCAGTTTTGGTGTATACTGCATTCCATTTCTCTCTCTTTTTTCATCTCAACATCCCCCTCCCAGTTCAAGTAATGAGATTATGATGCTATAATCTTATTCTGAGCATGACCTTTGATTTCTATGGATTTCTATTCCAACAAAGATACATCCGTTCTGCTGGCCAGATGTCAGCAATACACACGTTTAATTAATTTAATTGATGCTTTAACTTTCTAAACTGGGGCAGCCTTCAGTGACAATGGCCATCATCTCCAGAGCTACACATCACAAGTGTGTGCTCAGTGGCAGCAAAATCATCAATACAGGTTTTAGTAACTAAAAAAGCAAACATAATTCTGAGACATACATAAAGGGTTTTGAAATAATCTTTTCACTCTATTCAGCAGCACTGATAGTAAATTCAGTCTGGGTATTCGGCCTCAGCACAGATTTGGATCTGCTGCTGAAAGGACAGAAAAAGCAAAAAGAATAATCCATGCCCTAGAAAAATTAACCAGCAATGGAAGAACTAGGTTAGTGCAGAGAAGAGAAGAGAAAATTGAGGAGATGTTTCCAAATATGTAAAATATGCTGCAAAGGATTTTTCACGTCTGTTCTCCATTAGCAGGGTGGTAGCTAGATTTGGGTTAGACTTTAAGCAGCTTTCTATATGAAAACATAGTTATATACAATCTTGCCAGGGGCACAATTACAAACTTGCTAACTCTGGAAGTCCTTTCTTATCCTATTTTCTGTGATTCTGTGAATTTTAGTAGGTTGATGTGCATGCAGCACTTCATAACTTAGCCTTCCTGGGTGACACTAAAGAAAGAAGATAATGCAGCAGCAGCAAAGACAACAGCTTCCAGTATTTTAGAAAGTCAAGAATATTTTTCTAATTATTAACGGTTGTTTTAGTACGGTGTCATGTGCTTCTGATTTTCAAGTGCAAGCTACAGCAAAATGAAACTGAAATACAAATATTCACTAGCCCATCGCCTTTTATGATTTATGCTGACATCCCACTTAAATGCAATAGAAGAATTGAAATCAACCTTTCTTTCCTGTAAATCTATTCAAATGTTACCTGAAGCATTCTTAGCAAACTCCTGTTTCTTGACAACAGTAGATATGAAGCTGTCTTTGTGTAAAAGCTGTATTTCTTCTTAGTTTATGATAGCTCTAGACTTGCCATTCCTTTTTTTTTTTCAATAGAAAGAATAGGAGTAATTGTGGAATAAAGTACCACTCATCGTGAGTAAGGATGTCAAATTCTTTTCTATTGTAAGATCTGTCAAATGATAAGCAATTAGATCCTGCTTTCAAGGTTGCTTAAATAAATAATATTTTGTATGAGTTACTTTTAAAAAAGCTGCCTGATGTACATATCACAGTGTGGAATAGTGATATGTCTACACTGACTGTGGTGTTGAATGTGTATTTAAAGAATGGGAATATCTATCTGTGCAAAAAAAATGTTGGTTTTAAAGTCAGTCTGAGGGTGTGCATTTTCACATGTTTCTGAACAGCTCTTCACTGACACTTTTCCAAAGTCTTTGCCATATTGTTAGCATCATCTTCATGTATAGCTGCCAGGGGAAAATGAATCAGATGCCACAAATTACTCAAGGGCAATGAAGCCCTGAAGGAACCTTCTGCAGAAAGTTTCTGACTACAGAGCATAAGCCTGCTGTGCTCTAAAGTTCCTTGGTGGAATTCTCCTGTGAAGGCAAACATATGCTTGTTTACTGCAGAGGCAGCCTACATGTTCTATGCTAAAGAAATGCTATTTTGTGGCTACTACCTTTGATAATGTAGACAATAGGAAAGCACTTTTGAATGTTTTAAAGCCATTGCTAGGTGACTGAGCCTACTGGCCTAGGTAACACCCAGAGATTAAATTTGCATTTCAAGTGTTTCTTGGTTCCAAGGTGTTGGAAGTTTATATGCTAACCAAGTAACTGTATCACTTGTAAAGACAGAGATGGGGTTCCAATAGCAATAACCCTTGACAAAACACGAGTGTATTGTGTGGAACCTCTGATACCCCCCTGCCTCTCAGAGGTCTTGTGATTCATGACTTTCAGCGTATCATCAAACAAAACCCACCACTTGCGCCAATGCATGTGTAGAGATCCTGCTATGGCAGATTTCCATATCCATCACTATAGCTGAACTTGTCCAGAGAACTCCAGGCTGGCCTCAACATTTGCAAATGAGTTAAAGCACTGAAGGATCCCTCTGACAGAGATCAGTCTGTTTACAACAGCGCCTGTATGGGAAGCAAATACTGCACTCACACAGAGCTCACTGCAAAATGAACCACGTGCACACGGCTACCCAGTGAGGGCTCAGCTACAATGGGAAGAAAAGGTTATAAGGCAAAATAACAACTGCAGGCTTCAGAAAGATAGACTGTAAATGTTGATATGCTTCAATTATTGGCAATGGGATGTGAGAATCAGATCCTCAGTTTTTTGTGTGTGCTTTGACATTACACTCCTAAACGTTAAATGTAATAGCACAACAAGGTCATTCTATTCTGCACAATGATGCTGAGATTTTCTCTAAGATGCAACCTTTACACCACTATGTTATTTATTTACTTATTTCTTCAGCAGCATTATTCATATGACCAGAATCTATAACACCGATAATTTAAAAAATGTCCAAAACCCACACCCAAGTTTGTGTGAATCTGATAATGCAGACAAAGGAAAAGGAACAGAGGACTTCATTCTCTTTTAACACTAATATAAACCTGAAGTTTTGGGTAAGTCATTTATGCTAGTGGCAGAAATAAGAAACCTGCACTGTGAATTGTAAACCACTACAGAAAGATCTCAACAAAGGAAGGTAAGAGACTGTACAAGTTTCTGCTGAAAAACTGCTGTGCTGAAGGGAGATGCTGCTTCTGGTATATAACTGTACTTTTTACTTTTGTCCTTTCTACTGAGCACAAAAATATCAATTCTGTTCCCCAAAAGCATGACACATGAGAAATAATAACAAATGCAAATATCCTTCAAACCCAGATGGATCTTTAAAAAACACCTTTATCATAAACAAGTGATATTGTTAAAGGGCTATGTAAAAGTACAGATGAGGGGTAATGAAATAACTCCCGTGAAGAAGCAATAAACAGCAGAGTGGAAAAGATCTGTCTGTGGGTGCATTTTAAAATTTAGGAGTCTGAACTTTGGCAACTGTTGTGGTTTTAGTAGAGGGGAGGGGGCCATAAAGATGGCTCCTGTGAGAAGTTTCTGGAATTCTTCACCATTTCCAGCAGAGCCAATCTGGGATGGCTCTGAAGATGATGGACATGTCACTGGCCCTGTCTGGGCCAATTAGAAAGGTTAGTTACGCCTCTGTGATGACATATTTAAGGAAAAATCAAAACAAAATGTACACGCAGCTGCCTTTAGTTAGAGAAAGAAGAGGATGTGAGAACATGTGAGAGAAAACAACATGGAGACACCAAAGTCAGTGAAAAAGGAGAGAGAGGAGGTGCCCCAGCCTCTGGAGCTGAGATTCCTCTGCAGGCCATGGTGAGCCCATGGTGAGGCGGGGTGTCCCCCCTGCAGTCCATGGGGGTCTATAAGGGATGCAGAGAGATCCACCTGCAGTC
>VYZT01006695.1:1504-25452 GCA_013400735.1 Pomatostomus ruficeps | reverse complement strand
CCCTTGCTTCCATGCTGGAGCAGTTTGTCCTTAGAGGACTGCATTCCGTGGACAAGAAAAACCACGCCACAGAGGTTCACAGAGAACTGTCTTTCGTGGGAGGGACCCCACGGCAAAAGCAGAGGAAAAAACTCCTCTCCCTAAGCAGGGGAAGAAGATCTTGGAAACGGACTGACCTGAACCCCCACACCCTGCCCCCCTTGCACTGTTGGTGGGAGGGAGGGAGGGGTCGGGAGTGAAAAGAACGGTGTCTTTTAAAGGTTTCGTTTATTTCTCATATCCTCCTTCTAACTCAAGTAGTAATAAATTTCACTTTACAACTTTAAGCTGAGCCTAGTTTGTCCTTGGAGCATTTTCTCCCGGTTCCTTATCTCAACTCATAGACCTCTAAGTTAATTCCCTCGGTTTTTTTCCCCCTCTCCTTCCCTCCTCTGCCCAGCTGTGGCAGGGGAGGGAATGAGTAAGTGGCTGCCGTAAGTGCCTAGCACTTAGCCAGGATCAAAACCACAACAGCAACCATGTCCATTTCTGAACTGGCCATCAGGGTTACTTCTGATACCAAGTTATTTCTCAAAGAAACACAAAGTTTTCCAGTCTTGAAGCAAATGCATAACAAATGTCAGGTAACTCACACTCCATTGGACTCTAAGCCTAATAGTGTCACCTTAAATAGCACTTCCTTCTGAATAGGCCTCTCACAGTCAGTAGCATTATCCCTGGAGTGAGCTATTGCTTATGTTCACTAGATCCCAAAATATTGCAGTTTGAGGCAACATTCATTTTTATGCAGTTTTACTTGTGCTGTGTAACATTTGTTCTCTCCTGTGGGGAGAATCCACAGGCAGATGCAGGGAGGAAGGAAAGGGAATAGAAGTTTAATAAGGCAGAAGGTAGGCAGGGACAGCAGGGCCCATAAGGGGCCAAAGTCTCAAAGACAGTTAGCAATACACAGCAATATTTACCTTGTGGATTCTGGCTCAGGGGAGCCTGAATTGACAGCTTTAAATGCCAAGAGAAAGACTTTGTCCTGTTCCAAGATCTGGTATAAATACCCAGCTGGGAAGGTGAAAGTTAAGGTGAAACCAAACTCTTCTTGGTGACACCCAGTGACAGACCAAGATACGATGTGCACGAACAAAAATACAGCAAATTTCAGTCAAACATACAAAAAACTTTCCTATTGCGAGGGTGGCTGAGCACTGGAACAGGTTGCCAGGTTGCCCAAAGAAGCTGAGAAGTCACCATCCATGGAGGTATTCGAGCACAACTGGAGAGAGCCTTGAGCAATCTGCTCGAGCTGACTCTGCTTTGGGGATGAAGTTGGACCAGATGATCTCCAGAGCTCCAAACCCAGAGGCAAACACAACAATCAACCCCAGCTGCGCTGTGCTGACGGGAAAGATCACTCATGAGATTTTTTGGTTGTTTTGTTGTTTTTTTTAAAGGAAGACCATGTGTAAAAAAACTCTTGCTGTTCAGCAAAGAAAAAGGTGTAAGGCTAGACATATTTTTTCTGGATCTCAAAACCTGATTTGATGCTGCTTCATCTAACAGATTGATTTCTAAAGTAGGAAAGCATGGCATTGAAAAAGACAGAAAACAGAGCTGGTTGTAAATCTTTCCATAGACAAGGAAACAAGGATGTCTATAAAAGGAACATTTCAAGGTTTTACTGTAGAGAATGTGTAGTGCCATATGTGTACCTACTAGAACCACTTGAGCTTTTTTTATACCATTTTTTGCCATTACAAAGAAAATAAATCAGGGCATGTACCATAAAAATAGAAATGGATAGTAAAAATTTTCTGCTAAGGAGAAAGAAATGAACTTGCAACCTTCTATGCTAGTCAGTGGGCCTTCCTTACACCTAATGGAGTAATTTCCAGTCTAACATGTACTTTCTGTCAATGACAGATAACATATATCCTAGATATGCAAACATCACATAGTTTTTTTTTTAAATAAAGTCTTTACTACATATTTTCGTCTCTGCTAAATGTATTTTATTGCTTTTTATTGTTTGCTAGTAAAACTAGTAATAAGCTGTATCTGTATAGAGAGTAGAAAAGAAAGATTCAAGTCCACAGGAGCTGATCTCAATTGGCTCCTTATAAATGTAAGATTACGGAGAGCTGAAATCATAGTTTTGTGACAAAATATCAGCAAGCTCTGAGGAATCACTGCACAAGACAGGCAAAGTATTATACTGCCAAAACTCAAACATCTGTGTATCCACAATGTAGATAATTACACCAAAACACACCAAAACAAGGAAGAATGAGGGATAGCAGTTCATACAGATTGACTTCTGTTATTTTTTTTGGTTGCTCTGGTTTGGTTTTTTTATTTTTGGGGTTTTATTAAATTATGTATTGGTATCAGCCCATGTTCTGAGAAACCAACCAAGGAATCAAAATTTGTAAATACCACACATATCCAGGTTCAATTTGAAAGATTAACCCATGTTTTCCAAAGAGGTTCAGAAAGAATGGTATGGTGAAGTGTGAGCTTCTGAGATGGAATGGTAGTAAAAATCACATAGACTAAATCATAAAAGGAAGGAACAGTACAATACCCAGAACAAGGAAAGGATTTGAAGGTTACAATAAATTATACACTAAAGCCACCTGTACAGTATATTTTCAATTGGTGTCACTTTCTGAAACCATCACAGAGCAGGATCATGTTACAAATACTTTAGTGAGCATCCTGAGCTGCTATTTGCAAGAAGGAAGCTTACTGTGGATGAAAAATACAGCAGGAAATCAACAAAAATCATGGGTTTCTGTGATAGAAGCAAATTGTTAAAAAAAAAAAAAGAAATAAAGGAATGAAAGAGAATTCAGGGAATACTCATGTAGCATAAATGTCTCCTAGCTTCACTGCCTTCCGTGTACATGCATTGACTACCACCTTTTAAAAATTTTATCTATTACAAATTGGAGGTAATTCAGCCAATACAGAATTTAGCATGTGCTTAAATGCTTTGGGATCCATTCCAAAACACATGAAAAATCAACGTTTTTATCTGGTTTGGGATGAGGCCCCTGTTAAATGTATCTGTAACTAAGCATGAGCTGAGGCGTTTTGCTAAACAAGTATGAGAGCGAAACAAGGATTTCACATAGGTCATTTCTGTCTGTATAAAGCACTTACATGCTACTCATCCGTCTAAGACAGCAAGCTTTAAACAATGTAGTGTGGAAGCATCTGGACACTACAAGACCAGCTTCTTGAGGAATCCTAGGTGTAGCAGTAGATGATATTATAAGTACTGGGTAAGTAATGGGCTTGACTCATCATCCTTGTTTGTTACCATCTATCTGTGTTCTCTGTGTTTCTGATTTTAATTTACATGAAAAGGAAGTGACAGGAAAATATGACTCTACAAATCCTTAACTAGAAAAAATGGGTCACAACATTCAGTCATGGAGCTCAAAGTAACAATGGTTCTGAAAAACTTTGTAGTTCACAAAAATGCCATGACTGTCAGAGCCCATACCAACCTAAGTCTCAACCAAATACTCCAAAAGGCTTCACAATATGAGACTGTGCTAATGTAATTCATTCCCAAATTATTTCCATGCAATTTATAAAAGAAAGAGGTTTATAAGAATAGAAAGCTTGGTGAAAGTCTGGTAAAATTGATATGAAAACTGCAAGAGTAAATATAATTTCAGAGTTAGCCATCTGTTTTCACTACAGCTTTAGATATTTTGTGAAAGACTATGATTCCTGAATGTGAAACAATCAAAAGAAAAAGATACAACTGAAGACAATACCAGTGGAAAATTAAAATAAGTATTAAGTTCTAGGTGCAAGTAAAATGTCACTTGCAGCTTATTTTCTGACATAAAACCAAAATTATACTATGCTTCTTTTGTTCCATTACTTGCCTAAAATTCATTTCCTCAAAGGAGAAAAAAAAATCCCTTCATTCCTGTGAATCAATGTTTGATTACAACACATTTGACTCTAAGTCCAAGAGATGGTTCTGCAAAAAAATACAAACAGTGCTTTAAAGATGATGTCTGCATGGCCTGACACACAATGTAGACACCTTCATGTATGATTTCCTGTCACCATAATGACACCTTTTTATTTCAGGTAAAATCTTAGAAAAGGGAAAGAAACTAATTGAGTTATGAGTATCTAGACAGAGCAAGGTGAAAAAAGGCTCAGCTATTCAGGCGTTCTAAACCTGAATCTGTCACCTGGGTTTGTATTTTGAGGCTATTACTAATGCTGAAGATTACCCAACACCATCAGCGGTCCCTTTGGTATGAAGACAGATTTAGCATGAGAAGCAATGTAAGAATGGAGTTTTACCAGAACCGAGACTGCTTTAACTCTGCAAGTTCTTAGGGACAGCCTGTGCAGGGGGATGTGCATGGCACAAAGGAGATGGTTCAGGAATGGACGCTGGCAAAGGTGGCTCTCACTCACCCCACATCCCCCCTTTCATCCCCCTGCTCTGTCAGGTGGGTAGAGGGGACCTAGGGTCTGATAACAGCAATTGAGACATCCAGGCACCTGCCCTCAGCCAGGAAGCACAGGGAACATGGCCCTTGCTCAACCCTTGGCCATATTCATACTCAAGTGAGGCCATATTCCAGAATGTTGGAGTCCTACTTCAGTCAGAGCGCTTACAGTGAAGTTGTGGTGGAACAGCTCGGGAGGGCAGCATCACTGAAGCACTGAAATAATTTATTTGCAGGCACAAGACAAAAAGTCTCAATAAAGCTTATTTACTTTCCTGTCCCTCATTCTCCCTTTCCAGTCTCTCAATTTTTCCACTTCTGTGTTCTTCTGTGATATTCTGAAAAGTTCCCCATCACACAGGCAGGTAATGCCTAGTAGAACGCTGCACTTGAGAACCAAATTATCTAGCTGCAGATGGTAATTCTCCAAAGGAAGCGGGTGAAATAAAATTATTGTTTTAAATGAGGGCCATAGCTAAAGACTACTCACACCCAAGGGGAAAGAGTATTATTAACACAGGTCTCATGAAAAGTTGCTTCATCCAGACCATCATCAGCCATGAAAGCCTAGAAATAATGTAACACGGTGAGTAAGAAAACAGACTGCACTGAAAACATAACTAACTTCTTAAAAATAATTAAGCAAAGAAATCAAATTCATTACCACTGATGTAAACCCATCAAAGCTCTGGCAGCCTGAGGTTTCCTGCTCTGCAGCATGATATCCAAGGTTCATTGCAAATCTCTGTTTATCCAACTGCATTTCTCAGTAGTTCTACCTAATTAACAGTTTGGCAATGAAGGAGGCAATGGGGGAGCGTATATATGTAAATACACCAAAAATATGCTAGGGAACATTAAATGTGTAAAATCAAGCACTGAAAATTTAGGGAAGTGTCAGAATTGGAGTTGCTGTGCAGCCCTAATTGGGCAACCTTGTGTGCATGCATTATGATACTATTTTTAATTACCCGACCACCTACTATTTTTTCCACTGGACCCCTGCCTGCACTGACTGACATAATGAGCAGCTACTCAAGGCCTTTGTTTTCCTATTATTAGTCAATGTGTCCCCATGCCTCATTTATTGAGCATTATTCACACACTGCTCTGAGACGTATTAATTTCTGCCTGGGCTGTCATTCAGTATTTACGGTAGGTCCTCCCTTCTCAAATACTATTCTAAAGAGAGACAGGAAAAGATTCTATTAGCTCTCTTCAACAGAAGAGGTCTGAGAAATTTAAGTGAAAGTTACATAATTTAAATTAAGAAGAATACACTCATTGGCACACAGAACCTGGAGCAGCTAGAATCCTTTGGTAATTTATATGTTCAAATAATTTTCATTGACTTGAGCTATCTCTGCGAAAGATCGGTGCTTCATAAATCAGACCCAAGGGTCTCAAACTAAGCATTCAGAAAGTAAACACACACAATTAGTAAAAACATGGCTTGATTAGATTGGAATCACATGGAAATTCTGTATCAGAGGCAAGAATAGAATCTAGCAGCTAATGCTTGACTGTGACAGCCTTGTCTTCCATTCCTGTAGTGTCCCAACTCCTTCACACCTTTTTATTTCTTCAGCAAATGAGGCAGTACGCCTAGCAACTTCTTCATACATTTCCACCCAGCACCAGAAATGGTAAAATCTGGACAATGAATGAGGCTGAGGCTGTCCCACTCCACACAGTCATGAATACATCAAAGAATTCGGAACCAAAAGTGGACAGGTGATTTTATTTACCGCATTCCCCGGTTCCTGGACCTTGACTTTGCAACCCTACTCACATTATGTCGGCTTCAAAGGTACATAAGCATCTAAAGAAGCCAAGAAATCTGCCCACAGCATGAGAGTGACACCTGTGCTGTCCCTGGCAGGGCCAGAACCTGCCTATCGTCCCCAGAGATTTCAGTCAGTTGAACTAACACAGCAGTAATGGCAGCAGCAGAACATCACTCTCTACTTCAGTAGCCACACTATTTTTCCATTTTAATTATAATGTCATAATTGTTATTGGGAAAACATTTTTCCAACTACCTCTAGTGAAAATACTTACCCCTGACCAACTAATATGTCATTAAGAAATAAAATATTCATATAAAAGAAGCATCCAAAATTTTACCTCTAACAGCTAGCCATGTTCCAAAATTCATTTTGTAAACTAATTAAGTGGTATTTATCAAGACAATGTTCTAAACTGCTTTTTGTGTCTTGCATCCACCAGTTTTCCTTTTGGCAATACAAATTATTCCCTGGACGTACAAGCCCACCACCCCAGAAGCATGGCAAAATAAAGTCTGGAGTTTTGGACTCAGGAAGCCTGAGCTGTGGTCTGGCCAGCTCCCAGCCTGCTTTATGGCTCAGGTAAATGACAACCTCAAGGTCTCACCTTGCCAATCTGCAAAGCAGAACTGCATTGCTATGTTAGTGCTATTGAAAAAAAGCCTCCCCACATCAAACCTCTCCACATGTAAGGCTGTTTGTGAAGGCAAAGTATTTAGCAAGGTCCAATTAGCTAGAGAAAATTATCATGCATCCTGCAAGAGCCCTATGTGTTCCCTGAACATGGGGATCAGTGGGACCAGGCCTCGAGCCCTTCAGGTGCCCCCCTGCAGGGACTGGGGAACAGGCAGGCAGATCAATTCCAGGGAAGCACAGCAGGGGAAATCTGAAGTATTGGCGTGTGCTCCATCAGTCAAATTTAAAATTAATTAAAATTTCTTTTTGCCAAGTCCTCTTAACTCGATGTGGATTTAGGTACCAGCCAGCTCTAGACATTATGCAAGTAAACACAAAGTTCCTATAACAGCATGATGGATAATGCCATCCTCAGGTGCTCACTTTCTGTGCACAGCAGGTGCTGAGATACTAGAATTGAAAATTTAAAATATTTAAATCTAAAAGTCTATGCAAATACATGTTCTAGAGGAATGATTTCAACTGAGCATTCAAAAGTATAAAGAGGCCATCTCACTGTTAGTAAAACATAATTAGCAAGCGACATAGCTTTTACTTATTAATTATATTTCTTTTGTACCAACACTACAGGAACTGCAGCAAAAAAAATTATAATCAGCAAAAATCTTTTCTGATGACAGGTGTTTTCTCCTATTAGCTCTGCAAAACATATGAATCCTGAAAGAAGGATATTTCCTTTCAGTTTTGCCTAGTAGTGTGTATAAATAAAACCGTTAACTGCCAGGACCCAATTTTCAGTATGCTTGTCTTACTTCAGATGTGTGTTTTCTGTTTGGAGCACAGCTGTTCATATTTCCCAACATGAGCTTCAGCGCTGTAAATATCTTCTCTATTGAGGGCTACATTCCTAAACTGCTGCACAGGGGCCACACGCGCAAATTGTGTTAGTGCTAATGTAAGCTACGTGCATGCAAATCCATGCACAGCACTTAGAAAACGTGGACCATGGACCTTGACCCCAATGCTTTGCCACTGAACCAGAATTGCCCTATTTAAAGCTGTGACTGTGACATAAATCAGGCTTTTCAAAAGGCTTTTATTCAGCTAAAAGAACTCATTCCGGGATAAAATTTAAATAGTTCATGCTGCAGAACTGCATTAATGAAGCAAATTACTCCCAGCAACCTGGAAAACAAAATAATTTGGAAAGTGAAGGTAAGATTGTCTGGGGTTTATTGCTACATTTTTTGAACAGTTAGAAGTCTGTGCCTTGTTTAGCTCAATTTCTTCACTTCTGGATCTCAAAAACAAGTCCTTTGCCTGTCAGTATAACACGGCTGGCAGCACTATTGCCTCTCCACTGGAAGGTCAGGGATGCACATCTCTGACTGAGACATGGGCTTGTGTCCAATGCTGACACTGCAGCAGAGGTTTGGGGATGTCTCCACACAGCTCGAGCTGCCTGCATTCGGATGAGACACCAGAGCAAGGTCACTGCTGCCCGCCAGCGGGGACCACCTGGGTGAAAGGTAACAGTCCCATGGCAATTTTCACAACAGTAGGACATAAGCACAATGGTCTTAAGAAATACTTGCTTCTAACAAATAGCTTTGGGGATCTGAGAATCTTTGGAAGCAGTTATTAAGCAAAATAATAGAAATCCATGGGGCTATCCAAACCATGCCAGTATTTCCCTCCTTACTCTCCAAAGCTTTCTTTGTTTAGGAGAGAAGCAGCCTACTTCTAAGAACAATGAGAGCACAGAGTTCAAATACACATTAATACATTTTGTTCAGATGTAGCATATCTTGGACATTTTTAGAAACATGGATTCATTAATTTCTAGTTTTCTGATGGAAAATTTGCAACAATATTTATCAAATTATGTATCTGGCAGTCAGTCTGCTGCTTTAGGAAGGGGGGGAAATACAAGAAACATGAGCATGGGAAATAAAAGCTATTTCTGCACCACTTTTCTCTGAGCAGTCAAGTAGATTCTATGGCTGGTGACAAAAGTGGTGGCTCGTGACAAAAGTGATGGCTGGTGGCCATCTACCCACTCTGTGCCCTGGCTTTGTGACTACAGGGGCACAATTTGATGAACAGACTTGGGCATTTTTTAATCTCTTACAGGATCAATCTATATTGTAAGATCAAGAGCAGAAAGAAAGAATGGCACAACTGATGAATGCAAGGCTGTTGCTCTGAAGGCAGTGAAATACCACATCTTTTAATAGGAGTTAGAACAATACAGAGATAACCTAAGAGAGTGTCATGGAAGCAGGGTTATTGTGCTTGGGAACTTGGGCACTCACTGAAATCTCCCTCTATGGTCAAAGATTTCATCTATTCCTCATGGTCTATAAACAAGTAAGAAGAAGATTTCTGTTTTTTGTTTTGTTTTTAAGTCAGACACTGTCTGAAAAAGATGGGGGAATCATAAGCCTATAAAGTAAACTTCAGGTACAACCAGAGATTTGATTAAAAAGAAAAATAAAGGAATCTGAATTGATTTGCAGGCAAGAAATTATAAAGCATGTTTTTCTTTACAAGGAAGCCCTCACAAGGAAACGGAGAGAACTTGCATCATTTCAAGTACTGGTAAAATAGAGCTCTTCATTGTGTTAACTTGAGAAATCCTAGGAAAGTCTCAAGAAAGGAAATACGTTGCTTTATTCATTCATGTGACAAGGGAAATAAAAATAAAAGAATATCAGATAAAAGCCAAATTGGACTAAAGTTGTATTTGACCACAACTGAAAATGAGAAGCAAAATGTAATATATATGTAGCAGATAGTGGAATAAAATTAACCATACAAATAAAATTGCTGCTTCTATAAAAATAAGAAATACACATATACTTAACATCCATCCTGGGAAAAATTCCAGTGAAGTTACAATTAGATTTTGAGAGTAATTTCAGCAGCAACCTATTTCATTTCTATAACACTATAATGATTTCATCAGTAACAAATTCTCTAGGTAGTATCACACTGGAAAGTTTAAGGATGGCACCATTAAATAGCATCCATAATTGTTACAATCAACTACATATTACACAAAAGGGTGCATTTCCAGATGACTGTTAAATGTACCAATTTACCAGATTAGCATTTTGCTGAAAGTAACACTCTGAGCCTTCAAGAACCTATTACCTATGGACCAAAGCTCATGTCAAGTCCATTTTCTGCTGCAAAATGAAACTGGGCAGCCTTTCACAATAGAATTTATATTACAGCCACAAATACTGCTGATTACCATGAACTGTTCTGTTATGGAGGGGCAAAACCTGGGGGTTTTAAATGCCATTGAGCACAGGGCTGGGTAAACTGATATGTTGAATATGTGCAGATGTTTCCTCACCTTGTTGAGCTTCCTTTGCACTTAGAACTATTGCAGGGAGCTGTGACCTGTGCTTTGCAAAGGCTGACAGGACTGGGCTGTGAACCTGACAAAACACTGTACCTATTTAACAGGAAAGGAACCTTGCAGACACACACCCACAAAGCATGAGAACCTGAGGTGCCACTTCGAGCGATACTGGGAGCAAACCTAAACATGCAATCTAGAAACACACTCGCCCTCCCAAATCACCACAATCAATAAATAATAGACACTACCTCCATGCAGACCACTTAGAAAAATCATGTTATCTCAAATATAAAACAGTAATAAAAATCTTGGACATCCTCAGGCAGATAAATACTTTTGCATCCAGAAATAACTAATGGTTGTATAGAGAGATACTCGTATTGGAAAGAAACAAAAAAGCTGCATTCATTAATCCTCTAGCAACTTAAAAATTCAAACAGATTTTAAGATGCATTATGCAATAATATCTACTCACATTTAACATAGAAATGCCTGTGAGTGATATGTAGTTGCTAAAATTGTATTAATGTTTATAAAGATCTTGCCAGACAAACTAGATTTTTCAAAGAAAAATGACATGCTTAGTGAGTGAAGGGAAATTACTAGAGGCATTCTTGCATTTAGTAAAAACTGATAAAAAGACAGATTTTCAGGAATTCAGAATACAGCTTCCTAGATAATTGGACAACTAATTTGAATGTACATGAAATACAAATGTATATACAAATCAAGTGTTCTGAACATAAAATGAAGCTCTAATTTCTTAACAGGTCCATTCTGTTATTCCATTATGAAAACTGTTCCTCTAATGAACAAGGGCATTTAAACTGCAAGAACGCTACTGCAGACTGAATGGAAAAAATTATGACCAGAATTCTTATTTTCAAGAATAACTTAAACAACTGTAAGATTTCTGATATGGACTGAAACAAACGAAGGAGAAAAACCCCAACAAATCACAAACCAACCAACCAAAAAAAAATCACTTTGCCTTTTAGTTCTAAACCTTCTTTAGTTGGTCTCATATAACACCATCTTTGTGATCTTTTCCTTGTTAAATCTGCCTTATCTTTACAAACAATTTTCAGGAGAAAATAAATGGTATTTGCAGAAAGAGCACACGAGCATGAGGAAAGTAACATGCTGGGCATCATCTTGGAAAACAATGAAGTGACTCATCTCATGGAAAAACATCCAAGACACGTTAGGAAAAATAATTCCAAGGTAATTTGATATCTAGAAGCAAAGGTACCATGTTATGTCATCTCCTCTCTTCCATCACAGCTCAGTCCCATACTGAGTTCTACGACACTGAGCAGCAAGAAGTGAGGAAATGGTGGGCTCTTGCTATGGATGATTTAGAAAAAATAAGGAGGAGTTTTGCTTGATAATATGGTGATAAAGGTGAAACTGCAAGTGTCTGTACATATTGGAAGAAAAAAGAGAGTAAGAAGTAGAAATATCTAAGATCCTTAAAGAAACAGGAAATAAAGAGATATAAACAGCTGTAATATTTCCCATATCTCAATCTCAGAAAATACTCCAGTGGTACCACGTGATCTTCTAACGGATGTGAGTAAAAGTCCAAAAATTGCAATTATAACAACAGGCAGGTTAAAACCTGAGATAACATGGAATATGGGTCAATCACATACTAGCAGGAAGATGAGTAGCCAATTGGCTTTTTTCACCTCTAGATTTTATTTTTTGTATATGCAACCATTTAGCACACACTGAAACCAGCAGAAAAATACATGCATTATTCATGCTATTTGTGGCAGATATGCACTGTAGTTTCAGTGAACAGGACTGGAAGTAATACCAGAGGAAATAGAGGCCTTAGAGGAAGACACTAATCTTAGAAAACTGAGAGTGTCACTGTAATTTTTTTTAAGGGTTCTGTTATGGTAATAGTTGTGTTTGCAGAAAATTATTTCTGCGCTATTCAGATAAACAACCTCACAGAGAGCCATTTCTTCCCCAGGAAATGAGGAGTGGATAACACCCACCAGAATGGGAGCAAGCCATTTTAGAGCAAGTGGAGAGAGCTGCACAATGCTGGTTCCTATGTCATTATCAACAGCCTATACATAACAAATGATCAAATGATTTAGATGTTACAGCAGAACTTACCTCACATTGCAGCCAGCAGAGGTGGCAACTAATTTTAAACAGGAAACAATATCACCCCTGTCTATTGCTTGAAAATGACTTCCCATCTACAATTATCTGTCAGTTTTGCAGTTTTGCCTTCTCATTTTCAGCTATCACCAGCCCCCATGCCTACAAAAGTCCTTTCTCCTTAATGCTTATGCTCAGCTCCAAAATAATTTATTAGGAGTTACACATGCTTATCAAAGACAGACAGGATTCATGCTGAAATTAATGGCAGTCTATGGAAGTTGCTATACATCATTATATAATACATGCCAACACTGCTGTCACAGTGAGTGGATTGCCTCATCCTTTGTCAATCAGAATGAAGCATTAGTGCAGTGCAAAGATTATTTTTGTTGTTGTTCTGACAATGAAGTTCTGGCTGCAATACAATGCTAATAAGGGATAATCTATGCAGGATAGTAGATTCGCAATCATTTTATGACAGTCAATCTGACTATAACATTTTAATTTTTGAACATGACCACAAGTAAGTTGATCAAAAAATGTTACTCGCTCTTTATAAACATGAATCCTTTACAAACACGATGATCCTGAAGCAGTGAAGAATACTTTGGTCCACATCAGAAGCAGGACAGAAATTGAGGAAAGCTCATAAGAGTTCCAGCCTGTTCCTCTGCCCATTCCCTTCTGAGTAAAAGATCAACACTAATCATCATTATTTGGCTTACAATAACATCATCAGCTCCATCAGTTGTCACTGATACTGGTGGTGACAAGGCACTTTCAACACCAAGGGCCAGCTGGAGCAGAAATGAACAGGACAGCTCCAGAGTGAGCTCACCAGCATGGAGCATCCCAAAGGATGGTCCCACTACCTCCAAGGCAGTCTCCTGTGGGACTCACTGAAGATCTGCCATGGAGACTATTAATGAAGAAGCACCATCCACTATGTGTCTGAGAAAACGGCATTTTTCTGGCTTCTTACTGGAGAGCCAGTTCAGCCTCGGAAACACTGGAAAGGGCCTGTACTCAGCCTTTGGGAAACCCTGACATGGCTTCAAATAAACTTTTTTGGGGCTCACTCCATTTGAAAAAGAATTCATTCTTCTTTCATCAGAAAGAAATTAAAAAAGGTACATGAACCCTGACCTGAGACACAATTTTGCCACAGGTTCTTCTGATTGGAAATCTATTTCCAGATGCTTTTCCAAAGCCTGCTACCAGAAGACTGGATCAATGCATTCATCTTGAGGTCACATCTTGACTCCATCAGGAATCAAACCTCGTGCAGAATGCAGCAGTGGGTGGCTTAAGAACAGCCTCTTATCTCCTAAATCTCCATCTATGCCTTCAAAGTTCTCTTAAATAGCAGTATATTTTGGGGGAAGAGGAAATCTCATGACCTAGTGAAAGAAATTTTGGGTAGTAAAGGACAAGCCAAATTGGAAGGGAAGCTGAAGAAAAATCAGCAGTTTTGGACAGCGTGGACTGGCTCTAAAAAGGAAGAGCTAATAGGAAATAGGATCAACATTACAAATCTTTTACATGCTAGAAATAAGATGACACAAGAAACTGTATTGTAAGCTGGAAAATGTTGATAAATCAATAAAATTAATTACATAAAAAACACCTGAGAACAAAACTTTCATTCATTGATCAATTCAATAATATACTGTATGTCATCAAATGCAGGGTTATTGTTTTTACCTAAAGGCCAGACTTTATCCTTCACCTTGGTATTTAATTTCTGTTGTAGGATATTTGCCAGTGCTGATCTAAGCTTTCAATGTACTTCCCTGGAACTGCCTTGGAGTGAGTCCTGTGCATGCAGTCAGGCATTTCATAGGAGTCTGAAGGCATCTGAGTAAAAGCTTAAATATACTTTTTCAACTTCATGCACTCCAGAAATTATATTTTCTCTTTACAAATATGAATCCTAGGCACCAACACTGACAGAGGCAGAAAGGAGGGAGGATGGTAGCACCATGAATTAGAACCAGGGAAATCACCCAAACCAACTTGCACTTTGGCTGGTGCAATACTAATACGAGACCCTTGAGCACTCTTTTCAGTCTCTAACTGGAGCAAAGCAGGTTCCATCCCCTGGAGAAATAGTGATCTAAGACTGGTAGCATTTTCATCAATTTCAAATCCAAAACTCTGTGTCCTAACTACAAGAAACTCTTAAAGACAAATTCAAGAAGTGGTACTTCGAAAAATGATGCTATTAGTCACAGAAAAGAGGACTGATATGAAGAGGTAAAGGCAGTAATGTGCATCCCTGGGGTTAGGGATAAAAATAGAGGATGAATTGTCGTTATTAAGAGGACAATCCCAAAATCACTCTAGTAATTTCTCTGCACTCGTCTGGGGATTTTCATTTAACAATGTATTTATTCATCTAAGGGGCCAACTGCTTTTTTAAGTGACAGAAAACAAGAGATTATTGTAATCTCTGACTAGCTCAATATGAAAAATGTATCAATTAGAGAGAAAGAAAAATAAAGATGGAAGAAAGAAATATTGCAAGTAACACAGAACTTCATTTTTCTTCCTCCCACCCCTACCCACATTGAATTGGTTTTCATTTTAGGGTGCAGCTGCATGGACACCATTTACCATGAACTTTCCAACACTGGTGGCAATATAATTTATTGGTTTAGAGGTAGTTAAAATATGATTTGTGATGAGTACACAAAATTTACAGCTTCACCCACAGAAAATGTAGCTCCTTCTAACAGATACTGTAAGTCTATTACATAGAGCTCTAAGATGCACACACTGCCAGCAATGGGCATGAGGTTTTTGATACTTTCGTACAGGTCTCTTACAGACCAAATAACACATATTTGGTACTATGGACTAATGTATTTGGCCAGACAAGAGAAACTACCCCAAGAAAAGCAATTATTGCTGGTACAATTTGCATCAGCTCTAAGATGGTCTCTGAGCTCATTTCTCTCTATGCAGCACTTACACCAGTCCACCTGTTCCAACCTGGTTTGAGACCAGATAGCACAGATTAACAGCTCAAATATGCATTTAAGGTTCACATTTTAATCTAACAAAACGCCTAAGAGGAAAGACTCATGTGACAGAAACTTTCCACCCACTCAGAGAACAATAAAAAGGAAACAACTCTGTGCTCAATCCGCAGAGCCTCACAGCAGAACCTGAAGCTGCCAAAGGCAGGCTATGACAGATGGCCATGGGAGCAAACTTGGAAAGCAAAGGCTTTCAAGGAAGATGGCTGTGGCTTTAAAGCTAACTAGTAACTGGCATGACTGTCAGTGTTAGGAGTCTGCCTCCTGAGCGAGTTCTAGCTGCTGTGTTTACATGTGCACCCACGCACGTCTGTGTGCCCACGTGCGTGTGGCTGGCACGCGGCTCCCTGCAGGGAGGTATTAATAGCCTTGGGTCAGCTCTGTGCTGCACATCCCTGCCAGAATAGCTGTGCTGGGCAAGAGCTCAAAGAGCTAAACTCACTGATTGCCACAGCCAGCAGGAAGCCCTCGTGCAGGAACAATTGTAAGAGCAAAATTCCATTTTTAGTGACTCTTTACTCTGTGGTGTATTTTATACACCAGTACAGAGTGTACTTCAGCTGCCATCACCACATACAAAGCTAGTGACATTCTGCTGCAATGGATACCTCGAATCTCTGTGAGAAATGGACTCCAAGTATAAACTCAGGAGGGTGACACTGGGCTTCTTTTGGTGAAGGCGTCCTCATTTTTAAACAGCAGTAGTGGGAGGACATTCAGGGAGGAAATGACAGGGCACTGCTCTCCCAGCTGATGAACTGGAACACCAAGGAGACACCTTGCCTGCCACTAATGCAAAGCAGCCCATCCTTCTTTTGGCAACTATTACTGACAAAAGCTGAAATCGTGTCATGGCAACAGAAGTAAGTTCTCATCCAGAGGAAGATCAGTAAGCTCCTCCTTCCTGTCCTCAACAAGCTTCACTCTCATCTGCTCATTACACTGAGAACCCATCTTTCCTATTTTCCCACAGAGGTTTGATCTCACTCAAGAAGAAATTCCACCAAACCTCTCTGCTCTTTTCTTTGCCAGTCCAAAGAATACTCCATTCACTTTTCTGGTCCACCTGCCATTCAAAATAAAATAAAACTTTGCTGACAGAAGTTTGCCTATCAGCTAGCTGCCTGCTAAGTCAGCTTTTTCCTCTGTTTTTCAAATGGTCTTGAGTCAATCTGCAAGGTGTCATGTCTCTCGTTTGGGGGGACATTGTTCACACTTTTCACGTGGAGAACACAACTGGCACCTTCTCAACAGGGAGATTAACATTAGCTACTATAGCCCTACCCTTCAGCAGCAGTAAAAAAAATCCTCAAGAAGGCGGCAGAAATCTCTGAAAATTACATATAACCATGGTGGATGGCAAATCTTTGATACCAGTAACCCTCTGCGATATAACCTATAAGCTCCATTCAAGAGATCAGTCCAGCCCATGACTGCATCGTAGACATTTATTTCTACCAGTCCAGATTCTTTAGGGATTGACTTTTGATGGCACAGCTCACTGGCTGATAGTAATCTCTTCTCAAGTTCCTTAGCCTTTTTTTTTAAAGCAGAGCTGCCACACAGGCAGCACCGCTTGACTCATCACACTGAGGCTCTGTGTGGAGCAGATTTAATTCCTCTATATAGAATACTTGATATATTTATCCTGGCACTTGACTTTTTCCTCGTGAGACACCATCAGAGTCATGGCAGCTTTAAAAATCTAAGCTAATTCCATATATACAGAAGGAAAATGGCTGAGATGGCAGGATTTACTCCACTGAGGACACACATTATCTGTGCTCCCTTCTCTCCTGTAGGTTCATAACAGCCTGAGTGGTTTCAAGTGGACCTTGCAGCTTATTCTGACCATTCTCTCTTCTTCCAGGCCAAAAGGAGGTTGGAAAGAGGAAGAGGGCAGTGAGGATTTTGGTGATAATTTGTTTAGTGAGGTCTATTTCTATAATAGAAGACTTATAATATAAGTGCTCCTGGAGTTGCTCATTCAGTGGTTATAGTCTTTGGCAGGAATTCTATCTCAGTGTGTGTCTATGGCTCCCAGGGCCAGGAAGGGGAGCTCTGGTACAGTTAGAAAACACAAGAGGGGCAGGAGGACAGGAACCATCAAATCACCATATGAATGTCTCTCAGAAGTGTAACATGCAATGTCATTGCCATTTAAAATGTTATGTAACCAATCCTTCAGCGATACTTCCAACAAAAGTTGTTCCTGATAATTCATAAAATAGAAGCAGAAAAAATACAGAAGATATTGCATCTTGTACTTCCATCATTATTATTATTACATTATTTATGAGGCTGAAATAATAAGTAACTGTGCAACTGATAAAAAACTGTGTCTTAGAAGGGATATAAATAATACATTACTATGAAACAAATGTCCTTTTCTTGACAAAATATTCTGTGAATTCTTACGTTGTAACATAGACCAAGATCCCAAAGGAGAAGACAGGACAGAAGTCATCAATGTGTCAGAAATTAAATACTAAAGCAACTTCCTTTCACAGTGAATTTTGGCTGATGTCGCTTTTTAGCCTCTCTAGGACCCAGTTTTTCCCAAGAATAGTATGAAACAAGCTCTGGAGTCAGCTGAACACACCATTCAAGTTCACAGTCTGGTACCTTCTCTTCTAACATGAAACCCAGAGTTATTCTCCAAGCTTCTCTTCAGAGTATCATTTCCATGCATTACTAACAGAGGCAAAACAAACCTTCCCAGGCTGGTTGCTAGTTTTACATATTTTTAATATTTCTTATAAAAATTTCAGTCTTTATGAAAAGTTTTTCTTACTTCCCATATCTGGAGAGGAACTAATATTAAAACATTCATCACATTCTTTGCTTTCCTTATACATTTTTAAATTTAGTTTTTCAAGGTTTGTAAGAAGGTGGTGTCTCATGGTTGGTGTGGGTCCATCCTATAATTATGTCTAACATGTTCACAACTGTGGTTTTGCTATTGTTGAAATCATATGTGCCTTATCTTACAGACAGAGAGCACATCACAGCCTATATTTCTGCTTGTTATGTTGGTTTTCCCCTACATTTCAGGTAATTTTTAAATGCACTTACTTCATTCTGTTAAAAAAAAATAATAAAATGGACAATACAAATATGCATAAGGTCTGTAGCCTTCTCCTGTTTATATTCATACCTGGGGTATTTAATTTGTGGAAACCTCATTTCAGCCAAATCCGACTACAGAACTTCTGGCAAAAAGGAAAAAAAGGAACCAGATTTAGGCAGTCCAGTCACACATGCTTGTAGCTGTGTGTGTGCCACAAGTGGTGAGCAATTAATGCTTGTGCACAGGTCTGTTCAGGTTAGGGACAAAATGGTATGGGATAATATGATCCAAATGTATTTCTTCAATATCAATACAATATTGATGAGTTTCTCAGTTATGACAGGATTTTTTAAAAAGTCTTAAGTGCAACAATGCACATTCCTTTTACCTAGTGCTCATCACTGTACTGCAAGGTTCTTCAATGTTCATGACACAAAGCCTCTTTGCTGCCTCAGAATTCATTTTAGAGGAAGCCATTAGATCTCACAGTTGCAGTTTAATGTAGGAATTTTAGGTCATCTCAGAACTTACCCTTTTCCAAGAACAGTTTTAATCTTTGCTCAGTACTTAAATATACTTTTATAATTATGTTTCAACTGTTATTGCAGCTATATTTCAGATGTTACATATGTAGGAAAATGCTATATTATTTTAATACTGATGGTAGAGTAAAAATCTATTCAATATTCACCTTTCAGGAAGCACAATCAAATATCCAAGAACACTATTAGACTTGCCTAGCATAAAGTTTCAAACTGTTAATGGATTTTAAATTGATGTCATAATGCTGCAATTTAAATACATGATGTTCATTAATTTTGCCAGAACTCTTTGTAGAGTAGGAGTGGTGTGAAAGAAGGAGGAAGGTTATATTTTCTCTACCTGATTCTTTTATCTGCTTCCCCATTTTTGATATACAAAAAGAGTCATTACATTAGCTTGATGTAGGTGTGGGGTGAAGTTTATTCCAATGACAATAGGTTTCAATTAGGTAACCTCTGTGGAGTTGTATCAAATTTAAATTTTCTGTAGAAAAAATCACCAGGAATAGGATAAAAATAACTAACACATGATAGGCGTGACATTTCCTAAAGACAGATTTCATGGGACCTCTCACCAAAAATCCATAGGCACTAAGTGGAGGAAATAAGGGACAGAAAGGTCATCTTGCTCATACACCTCCTTCTCACTGAAAGGTCAAAATTCGTGTATTGAGCGAGAGTGCAATACTGCAAAACAGACAGGCACAGTTTCCCACAAATCTCAAGGAGTCACCTCAGATGTGGATACTGAAAAGTGAAAAGAGATCACATCATGGAGGGCTACTGCAAGATCCTCTTCTGCTGAGGGGAGTGAGGGTGGGCTCTGGATGCAAATTTTCACGGTGAAAAATCCTCTATTTTAGAAATATCTCAAAAGTGAAACTAAAATATGTCTAGACATAATGGCCCGGTATATACAACACTTCACATCTCTTTGTATTTCAAATATTATATATTTACTGTACATAAAGACAGTTTTTCTGAAGCTGTTGCTATGGCTACAAATCAAGGAAACCATGGCAACAACCCTGTATTATGTACAGCCTTAATTGCAGATTAAGTTATGGCTCTCTTTGCATTTTATATTAAATATTCCCATACAATCTAGTTTTAGTAATCTTAATATTTTTTCAGACTTTTTAATAATAAAAATTCCACAATATTACACTGTCAAGTCAAATACACAACACCCTTGAAATGTGTTTATGGCATTATTCTGATCATACCTAATAACAGCCACATCATTGTTTTTTACTTGAGATAAACATTAATGTTTATATCATCATATTTCCTGATCTTTTTTACTCCAAATGACTGATCACTACCACTTTAACTAAGTAATTGATTTTCCATCATCTCATAAGATTTTTCAAGTCTTGTCCCACTCAGCCTTACCCCCCCAAAAAGCAGCTCCTCCTAACTTAAACTTTTATTGCTATGGATTAAAGTTTTGGGGTTTGGGCCTTTTTTGGTTTGTTTTGGTTTTCCTTTTTCTTCAGAAAGTACATATGCAACAGAGAGACAGGAAAGACAGAGAAGTAGTTTGTTCTAGATTTCCTAGCTTCCCTGTCACTTCAGGTGACTGACTGGGCTGGTGGCAAATTACCCTAATTGCTCTGGTTTGTTGACCCTGTACATTCAGGTATTTAAGTACAATGAGGAGCAGAGAGCCCTGGCACACTGTATGCAGCCAGACCTGGGAGTGCAGCCTGGGAGGAACAGGCAAAGCAGAACAGAACAAATGTGAAGCAAAGAAGGATTTCAGAAGTTGCTGAGGAAAACAGGAGTGCTGTCAGACACCAGAAGAGACCGGCGGGGTGACAGGATTCAAAGGACACTCTAAGAGAATATGAGCACATTCAACAGGTGTAAAAAGATTCCCTCAGTAAAACAGATGGGAAAAAGTGAGAATTCACATCTTTAAAAGCCTTCTCTCCTATCTTCCCTCGCATCACTTTATTTTCTGATAATTCATTGTGGTATTGTTTCCTCACACCATTTGGTCCTTGCCCATTGATGAGACATCATGTGTTCTTTTTACAAAAAACTTGGCCACATCTATTTGGGCCATTAGCTGCATTCACAGAGTGGACTTTTCTGGTTATCTTACATAACACAGCAGCACTAAAACATAGAAAATACCATCTTAATTTTATGAAATGAGCAGAAATTCAACATATTTGACACAATAAAGAAATGAGTGGTCTGTGCTTTTAATCTCTATGAATAATTGAGAATTGCTGGCTCTTTTAATACAAATAGTATACAAACACTTATTTGACAAAGCAATCTGTTCTAAAAATTACAGTCTGAGAAAGCTATGAGTGTAAGTTAGGAACATGAGCTGTGTAAAAGCTTTTCACATGAGCAGCACAACAAAACTTCCCTCACACAGGGAATAATTAAGTCAAAAGTTAGTGCATTTACAATAAGCAAGGCATGTTCAGGTTCTTCATTATCACTTTAATTAGCAAATATTAATGCAATCTGCAAATACAACAGGGAAAACAACTAAAATTACTAAATTTAAGGAGTCCTTCATGACCTAAGCTAAATTGAGACATATACTAATCGATGCCGGTCACCAACTTTCAGGACATTCATTTCCATCTACTGTTAGAACTTCCAAGCGTTTTATCAAATTTAAGAGTGAATTAAGGCCCTCACAAACTACTTCTAACCTCTGATGAAGGCAATGGTGAATAAAAATGGATTAGCATGCTCCTCTCCTCTCCAGTTATCAGTTCAGACTGATAGTGATCAAGTGACCGTGGCAGCTCTACCTCATTCAGATTCCACGCTGCCCCTGTGCCAACAACCCAGGGACTTGCAGAACACACTGCTCTCTCGTTTCTAGCGGGATGGAGATGCTGGATGAAGCCTTAACCCTTCTGAGCTCAACAGCACCGCCCATTCCTTCCACTGGGACTACGATTCACATCTGAACAGTTTTCCTTTCAGGGGCTTGTCCTTTCTCTGCTTTGTAGATAATGGACTCCAAATGGGATAATGGGTCTCCAAAGCAGTGCTGCATCTTACAGGGACAAAGATTAAAGCTATGTATGTTTAAAAGAAGCTGCCTCCTAAAAACTGCCTCTCTCTCATTCTGATTTTCATATTTAACCCACTAAAGGTAGGATAATAACTAACTAGTCCAATACGCTTACAGGACTAAATATAATGAGTGATAAAGTCTTTTCATTCTCTGTAAAAGCTGTTACGTGGATGAATTTCACTCATTAATAATTGCAGTTTTATAGAAGAAAATAACCAGCAGTCAGTGGAAGCCTGATAGTATTTTTCATGACTGACAGTGCTAATACTGATCACAAACTATAGAAAGAGCTCCTCTTTATATGTTACCTTATTTTGCAAGTTTCCACTGTTACAAATATTACAAACAGAGAGGAAAAGTCTGAAGAAAATGCACCACCACCACCACCACAACGCAACAGTGGCTCTAGAAATTTTGACAACTAAGACACTTTCAAGCAGGAGTCCCTGTAAAACCTAATTTCACCAGACAAGTATTTTTATCACGCAGCAAGTATTTTGCAAAGCAGATACACATCAGTGAGTTTTAAAGTACAGAATGGAAATACATACCTGGCTTTGAACTAGCTTTCAAGTATTAATGCAATACTTCCAGAAAAATCTGGCGAACCTCTAGCTTTATACATTTTCTAGACTCACATATGCTCATGTCACAAATCACTCCCTTTTCCTCTTTCATCCCCATACAAACACAAATAAGCTACTTCTTCTTTGGAAAGCCCGGGCAAAATCAAACAGTTTTAGGACTGTATTACAACAAACACAAGAAAATTTCCTTTCACGTGAGAAGGACTGAAGGATTGAAATTAACCTGAAAAATTTTGTTCGTATAAACAAGTTTTCACTCAAGGGTGATTTTGAGGCCAGTTCTCTGCTCTCTCCACAGTAGATATGAAATGTTAAAAAATTCAATGGTCATTTAAGCGGCAGCAGACTTCTAGAACAGCCACTTTGCTCAGAAACACTCTTGTTCAGTTTTTACACTGGGCAGGTTGTAAGAAAGCATTAGATGAGATCAGAGAAAAATAAATCTACTGGTCCATTTTGCCAGGCTGTTAAAACCAGGTCTTACCTCTTGTGTTTTTACATTTATATATCCATAATGAGTTCTTAGAGGCTGCCTTGGGCCATTAGAAAATGGGATCCACTTGACACTGGTTTGTCCAAAGCAGTTTAGGATCAAAGGGAAAGTTACTTCATTTGTGAGACGAACGATGATCAGACAGAGGAATGCTGCAATGAAACTCACAGCAACAATGGACTTTCTCTGTAATGAAAAGAAGAAAGGAAATAAATTATTAAAATTTAGAGTCAGTTTTAATAAAAAAATACATATTTTCAATTGTAGGATGAAGGAAAAACACTTGAGAAAGCTTTATGTGAAATTATTCCTCTGGTAGTCACCTTGCTGCAGGAGCACAAGGAGACAGGTGACTGGATTGTTTTATTTCAATAAATTTGCATTTCAGAGGTTTGCAGAGCTTCTTTTAGAACTGGTTGCAAATGAGTCAGTTTTGCTCACAAAAAAAAGCCTTTTTTTTTAAGTTTCAAAAAACAGCTACCAACTTTAAATTTTATTTGCATTTGGAATAAAGATTTTATGTAAACATCCACACCAAAGTCTCCACTGAAGATCATCAGTTCTCTAGATATGACAATACACAAAAGGCAAATGCCATCTGCAGTGACACCACACAAAGTTTATTGGGAAGATTACCATCATTACAGAACATTCCATGCAACAGAATTCATACTTTAGAATAAATTGGTGAAGTCAGCACCACATTCTGCCTGATTCCAGGTTCATGAATTTACAAAGTAAGTCTTTATCTCAGACAAG
>VYZT01006692.1:675559-686907 GCA_013400735.1 Pomatostomus ruficeps | reverse complement strand
TATCTAAGAAGAGTAACCGTATCATATGTAAGGCAAAAACTTTCTTTTGCCTTAGTTTGTAAATGTTAAGAGGTAAATCTGTTCAAAGCTTGTTTCTTACAGAACAGTAAATAATTCATAAGTATTGGTTAACTCTGCTTACAACCAGATCACAGACTGTTAAACCAGACTTTACTTAATTCTAGCATTGTTTTTATTACATTTCTATAAAGACCTTTCAATACTCTCTGTGAGTAAACATGCAGAGTTCCTAACCCTGGTTTCTGACATGAACATACTGATTTTAAATTGATGCTTCTCTCCTCTACAGGTATGTTTAAGAATGGAACAGTCTTGGTTTAGTTTTATGAACTGCCTATTGCTCAATAACTGTTACAAAACTTTCATATATTTTAATATAAATTTATATAATAATCTCTTCGCAGGTATACTTATCAGATGCATTCTGTGATCTCTACCAGTGAACCTGCACAAGCAATTCCTTTCTAAGCTCACTCTAGGAACTGCATCTTGGTCCTTGTACTGCTCGAACTCACAGAGAAATAATTACACTTAACAAGACCTTATTGCCTACCGAGAACTATAATGACTGAATTCCTGGTTTGTTTTAATTGGTGCAATGGTGAACAGCCTCCCCCGGTAAGTAGATGCACAACTGCCGCCCTTTATCAGATTTGAAATTTTTCTTTCAGTAATGTGGAAAATGCTTTCATTATCCTGTTGTTTTGGTTAGTTTGGGCAAAGTAATGCAAAAGCTAAAACCAGTCCTGTTAAGCTATGTTTGAACTGTGTGTGCTTTGCCTGAAACTTAGACCATATGAGTGTTTGCAGTTCTCAGGCCCTGACTTTCCAACATTAAAGAAAGCCTTTGCTAAAATTCAGTGAGCAATAATAAAAGTGACTTTCATCGTATCTGACTGCGAACAGTCTGAAACTTCAGCCTGGTTCCCATGAGGTGTCATTAGGGCTCAGGACTGGCTATCTATTTTTATCTTGGCTGCTTGTTTCTGGCTGAGAGCTGCTGATGTTTTTCTGAATAGAGACCTAAGATATCTTTTTTTCATAGAAGAGGCGTCGGAGACTGGACCGGAACATGATAGGAGAGCCAATGAACTTTGTACACACTGCGCACGTCGGGGCCGGAGAGATGAGCAGTGACTACTCCTCAGTAAGTGTGCTCCTCTGGGAAAAGCACAAATCTCCTCTCAGTAATGTGTAGAGCAAGTAGCTAATAGAATACTAGATAATTGTAAGAGAAAGAAAAATCTGACTTTTTTTTTTTAATCAATAGAATAGCATCAGAACAGAACTGTCTTTTGGTTTGTAAACATGAGGTACTGCGGGAGATACACTGAGCAGGAAGTGCTCATTTCCTCTGTACCTTTACACGTGATGAGAACCTTTTGGATACAGATTCTATGGATGCACTTGATACTAGAAGCAGATCACCTTGGAGTCAAAGCTGTGCCAGGGTGAGGGATGTAAGAATAAGCGGATTTTGCATAGCAAAATGCACCTCAAACATTGACTTAAAATAGTATTTAACAGTCCTGGATTTAGTTGTTATTTCTCCCAGCTGTAGCTGGGACTCAGCACTCTAAACATATGGCCCACCTGTCCTTTCAAATTGATGCCTTTAATAATTGCTCTGGCAACCAGAATTTATAAGATGCATGTTCTAACAAGCTCTTTTTTTCCTAGGCGGTATCAATTCAGGACCACATGAAGTCTAAAGGTGGCTACACAAATGGCACTTCTGCAACTGTTGAAATATAGGAAACTGAGAGAAGGCTGAAATCTGCTCTGTCTTATGAGGACCCCCTGGGCTGTGCTTTCAGATTCTCTAAAACCTTGTATCATGGCATAGGGAGAGTACCTGAATTAAAAATAGGTCAGTACAAGCTTTGGTGTTCTTTGCACAATATCTTCTGAAGGAGTTATTTTAAATTGTCCTTAAAATGATCTGCCATAGTAGTGTTGTAATAGCAACTGTAATTTGTTACTGTGGATGACTTCCTAGCTCTATCCCAAAAATCTCTCAAAGCTGTCATGTAAGATGGGATTGGAAGTCAGTAGGAATTGTCTGGGATTTTAGTGTCTGTCTTTTGCTCCTCTCAGGAAATGCAGAGGTGATTTGACTGGAAGGTATCGCATGTTTTGACTTCTTACATGGGCTAAACTGAGTTGCTAAGTACGATCTTGTATTTGTCATATAACTTTGGACCTGTTTTTTAGATTCTTTACAACCTAATTCATAAATCTTTGGTATTTTTTTAATGTCTTGATGGTGAATGAACTCTAATGTAGGGTAATCAGCTGAGTCTGCAAAACACAGTGAAACTTCTGCCTTGCCCAAGATAACACTTTTGTATCTAAAAATAGAGCTTTTGCAAACATTCTGACTCTCAGCTGAGACTTAGGACAAGAGATGTGTCTCTGAGTGACTGGGCTGCCTCCCATCCGTGCACACACCCCTGTGACTGGCAGCTATTACTGCAACACAGCCAATTGTACCCACCAGTTAACTTCCAGCGGTGCTACATGCTCACAACTGGGTGTGAGTTTTGCATGACTCTCACTGAATTTTAAACGAAACTTATTTCAGATCTGTCTCTTTGTTACCTCTCTGTAACAGTAACCACTCAGGATGTCAAGGGATATCTTGCTTGTCTTTCGCTCTCCTTAATTTCAAGACTGTCTGTTTTATATGAAATTAATTTTTTCTTGCCTGTGGTTTATGTGATACGGCCATGTGAAGGACACACATTTAAAGTATATTGTGAAAAGTCGCAGGATAATATTAAATGGAAACAGCATTTTGCAGAGTTCCAGCACTTCATAAATATTTAAATAAATATCCATAAATATTTAGACATACTCAAACTACAGTTTATTACTTAGTTCTTATTCATCTTTCTATTAAGTGATATGACAAAACTGCTGAAGCAGAACTAAGTTTTTCTTTTACCCAATCACTGACAATTGTTCCCCAGCTCAAAATTCTGCATGATTACCACTGTAGAAACTTAGGAAATCTGCTTGCTGTCATGGGATTAACTAAATACGAGTGTTTAAATTGCTGCCATATCAGCACAAGTTATGCTGGAAGTCAGCAAACTCTTTCCTTGTTCTAGGCAGAAGATCAGTTATGAACTTTATTCCATTTAAAAAAAATTATAGCTGGCAAATCTTTTAACTTGTATGATTCTGTTTGTAGCTTGTGATACTTATAGCTATGCTGCTGGCTTTGGTGAATTTTTAGGTTGCCTTTTCTTAGTATACTAGGGAACTTAAAACATAAAAGGTAGCTCAGTGTTCCTGTATGTTCAAAAAAACAGCTTTTCCTCTCCCCCATATTTTATCTTTTAGGGTCAAAAAGGAAGAGGGAGTATTACTTTCTAAAACACTCAACAGCTGATCATAACATTCTGTAACCACATAAGAGAAATCTAATACCCATGCCTTGCTAGATCCTTACTCTTGAATTAGAATGCACACCAAATTTTAATATATTTTAAAATTAGTGTATCTATTTTCAAGTCTTTCATATTTCTGTCTTCTAACTTCAGATATACTCCAAAAGCCTAGTTAAGATACAGAGTTTAAAGAAGCTAAATCCTATATACTGTTGAGGAAGTATAAAGTGGCTGAGTTGTTTGAAAGAATACATTCTAATTCATCTGCTATTATATTGAGTTAATACATTCAGTCATCTCTACCTGCCCAGAAAAAAATGGTGATAGGCCGGTTGTCATGAAGAAAACGGGTTGTGTTTTGTTAACACTGTAAGAAAACACATTGAGCAGAAGTTAGGGTTTCTTGAAGACCCATTCAGATTTAAGATTAGTGGTGTAACTAGAAATAAAGGAGTTGATGATCAGTTCAGTTCTTCTCTCTGAAAATAAATCAACAATGAATTTGTTATTAAACAGTTCTTTAAAGAAAAATCCTAGTTTTGATCATGTAAGCCAAGTAGCACTATCTGGTGTGAAACTAAACTATTTTCATCAGACTATTTTATAGGACCATTATAAAGTGCAACATAATTAAAAAGAAATGTTTTGCTATTGCATTAAAAGTGTCATTACTTTTAAAAATCTAACAAACATATACACGTCTTACGGATTAGGTATTTTTTGTTCTATATTTAGAAACCTTATGTATCTGTAATCTGTCATGTAACTCAGTGTGAGCCTATCTCAGTTACAATAAATATGTTGAACTAGGCACTTGCACTCTTTTCATATTGTGGAAAATCTTGATATTTTCTCTGCACTGAAAACCTGTTGGTTAAGTGGATGGATCAGCATGGCTTGAACTTTTCTTGCACAGAATGAAATTTCTCCACTAGAGAGCACAGTTTTACATCAAGTCTTCTCTGTTCTATGCAAGCTCTTACCCCATTGTGGGGTTTGGTGGTTTGGTGATTTTTTTGAGCTTGACTCAAATAAAATACAGAAATAATACCAATTGATCAAACTTTTTACTCTACACTGTAGGCTGTGAAGACCTTTTATCAAGACAATCAAAAAACATTACTGCTCTCACTTGATACCATTTTATGGTTTCTTTTTTTAGTCAGAAGTAAAATAACTTGCAAGCAGAGCAGGATCAACTGTTTTCTATGTAGTCTGGCAGAATCTCAGCACTGTTTGCTTCACTGGAAAAAAAATCTGGGAAGGGGAGGTATTTTCAGTTCTGGCTGTCTTACCCCTTGATGTTCCTGCTAGGCTTTACTGACTGTCCCATAATGTTGCATGAACCTGGGGTCAGTATATAGAAAAAGTATTTGTGTTTTTCACAACCTAATATGTCTTTCTACCTCCTGCAGAACTGCTTTATACCAATTATGGGGTGTCAGCGCTATGCTCCAAGTTAGACTGTAATATGATAACCTGCAACCCACACACGTGGTACTATTACTTTGTATGCTCTGGCCACATTGGACTACCAGGTGCTGTTGTAGCTTCCACTCTGTATAGACAAAAAATGCTAAGAGATTAATAAATACCCTTAATCTTACTATGCCAGCAAGAAATAAGCACAATTCAACAGTGTTAAATTCCATATTCATGAAATTCATAATATGTTACTAAATATGGTAACACTGAAAAAAGAAACTCCAATCTGTCAGTGAAAGACGATTAAATGGTTGCTCCTGACCATGTTTGGATTTACTTTGCTGTCAGCACTGTGACACTGCCCTGAAAACCCAACAGCTGAAGATAACAACGATCTCATCTGCCTTTCATAATCGCTGCGGAACTGCAGGAAGAAAACAGTGCTGCTTTACAGTGGTGTTAAGATATTCTCTGGTGAGTGGGCTCCTGTAGGGCTTCCAGATACTTTGTGGTTAATGCTTGAAATTAAAAATTTTAACTGCTTACCTGTAAAGTTGAAGTGCTGGGTGCCTAAGGAGATCCTGTAAGCGGTTGGTGCCTGGACTTCTGCAGATAAACTGTCCTTCCTTCATACGCAGTAATTTGTCTGACACAGAAGGCCCAAGGTACTTACATCAGTAGTTTTCCTGCCAATATTCATGTGGTTACAGTGTATATGTAAAAGGTTTCTCATCCTGTACAGAATAGGTCCTCTCTAAGAACTGGCCTGTTGGACAGTCGTTTCCTCAACAGAGCCTTAAGCTGTGGAGTTACTTAAACTTATCGCACACAGCTCTGAGCTGGTTTTGTACTTTGCTATGTGAAAGCATAAAGTCCCCTTGTTACTGCTTAACTCTTCCTACTGCAGGGAAGGTGTTGAAGAGACTAACAGGCTGATCAGGAACTACAGAAAAAATGAGGTATGGAAGTGAGGGAGATTTAGCCATGGGGAAGCAATGTGGTGTACATTTAGGAGAAAGAAGCAGGAAGCAGAACATGCTCATGTTGACGTTTCTTATCTGCAATGCACAAGACAGCTTTGCTATCAATTGGAAAATATCCATAATATGTGCATAATTGGTATATGGAGGAAATTAGGCACTTAAATGCATGACTAAGCTGGGACTTTGAGACACAGATTGCCAATGTAACTTTAATGAATGGTAGGATCCTCTTCCTGCAGTGGCTTACAAAGCTGTTCTCAGAAAGTACAGAGCCACCCAGAAAGGTAGCTCCAGTTTCAGCAGTTGCAGACCGATGTCACATATATGTTTGCGAAACAAGAGGGCTTTTTCTCTTTCTTTTTCTCCTATGTGTGAGGTTGCAGATGTTCTAAATGCTGGGGCTTGCTGCACCTAATAGAACATAAACCAAATAAAACCTAGCGTTAATATAAAATAGGAGTAGTAAAAGGGTATCTGCCTTTGGTTTGCTGCACTGCCAAAACTTGAGGGAAAGTATCTAGATCCATCTGGTATTCAGACTCCAGGTGTTGGGAGGATATGGACAGGTTGGAGTGTAAGGCCATGAAGATCCTTGTGCCTGAGGAGGTTTGGGTGGGAGTTTGTTGGACTCCGCAGACCGAGATGCCAGAAGGTCACCACGACTATACCAGATTTCTATTAACACTTTTTCTCCCACTGTTACATAGAGAATGGAAAGATGAAACAAAGCGGTGGAAGCACTTTGAGTAGACAAGGATGTTACCAGTATGTGTTCTTGTGCCAAAAGAGCTCCCAGCTTGAGGTGCTTGATACTGAACTATAGCTGCTGTCTTCACCTGGGAACCTGAAGATGAGCAAGCCCATAACTAAAACTTGTGCCCTTCCAGGGAGAGTGGGGTGTGCAGGGCACCCATGGCATGGTCTGCTTTGGCCTCTGCACTGCCTAAACCCGGCTCATCGAGCATTGCAGTATGATACCCAAAACCTTAGTTCAAATGGAAGTTCTCTTAACGTAGTTTTAATCTAAGAGAGTAGTAACAGCTGGATGAGAACATCAGCTTTGAGGTGTCTGTTGAAACCTCTACAATAAATTACCCATGAAACCAAGGCCACAAAACTGTACTGAAACTACTTTATTCAGTGAACCTTTTTAATTTTTTGTTGTTATTAAAACAATGTAAATGGGAAGAATATTCTAACAAATTTTAAGTTTCCTCTGATATTTGCATATGAATCCAAACTGAACAAGACCTAGGTTATTATTACTAAGGGCCCACCCTAATTCAGGGGCAAAAAAAAGTTGAATTATGTCTTTTACTGTTTTAATATATATGTATATATTTAGACCTTCATCTTAAGTAATGTGTAAGGCAATAAGCCATTCTTTTAAACTGAAATTAGCATGATTGCTCTGGCTTACTGAAAATTTTAAAAATGGACTTAAAATCTTTATTTAAATCACTGAGAGAGAATTTGATGTGCTTTTAAAGCTGACATTGGCCTGTACAAGTGGATGACTAATTTATTTCATATTTCTTCATCAAAGAGCTAGAAAAAGTGTTTAGTTACAAGATTATTTTTATTTTATATATAATAGTGTATTTACATGCATCTGATCTTGCTGGTGCTTAAAAAGTATTTTACATAACTTACCTGACTTGAGTCTAAAGGTGAATGAAGACTGTCCTAATAACCAGTAATTAGTGAGCTGTGTGTAATTAAGTATTCATAGATCTGACAAAACAATGGCACTAATTCTAGTCAGAAATTTATTTTTAAAAGATTGATCTAATATATGCGAGTTTGAAAGTCCAAACTCAACATGAGCTGAAGCTGCAGATTAATGGTGAAAGAAATAGCCTTTTAAATGCAGTTACCCACATTTCCCCATGCAGCCTCTACCACCGGGGAATATTAAAACCTGACTCAATAGCTTTGAGGGTGTGATACAAGTTTAACAATGTAATTCCAAAGTAAGGTTTACTGTGCTTCATTAATGCATGCTAATGTGGCCTTGCTGCATAATGGTGTATGAGTAAGGCTTTCACTAGTTTCTTTCAACTAGTTTAAGCATTACCTTGAAAATGTATTTAAATTAGTTATTCTCTCTGCTGCATAATATTCAGTAACTAGGGTATCTCTTCCTTGCAGAAATTAATATTTACTGGTGTTCAGTAAGGCTGTTGGTACATGGGGAAAAGTTGCTCAACCTGTGCTTGTATTAATAAATAATTCTTAAATGCTGTCCTTTCCATGTTTTGGATCACTCTCCTGCCAGGAGATACAGGTCCCATCAGGCTGTTGCACATGTGCCTATCACTGCCATGTGTGCCTGTCTCACAGAGACAGCAGGTTTCAGCAAAAATGTTTCCTGTACCCATTTAATCAAGAGGTTTCACAGTGTTATTTTGCTGTTTTGTTCCAGACTCCAACCAAAAAGCTGTGAAAATATGAAGCACTGAAAGAATTTATAGGATGGAGTAAAATATCTTTGGTTAAGCTATTTTCTTTTCCTCGTCACCTGCTTTATTCTGTCCTATTACTTCTACTGCCTACTAAATTTCTTAGAAACATGTGCAGCATTTGGGCCAGTGTTCTTTCTTAGTTCTTAGAAATTAATACATGTTAAAAATTCCTTCATCCCTTTGAAGCTTGTGTATTGATCAATGAACCTCAAATCCCCTCTGTCCTGATTCTTGTGTGACATAACTGTTTGATAAGCAGAGTCCAGTTGCTTTTGCAATCTTAATCCTCTAAAAATTATGCAATGTTTCTCTAAAATATCTAATGCTGATAGCCACCCTTCCACATCTGCCTACCTAGGGGGGAACTATCTTCTGTTTATGGCATTTTACACAAAATTAACAGGATTAGACCATAATTCAAAGTTAAGCTATTGGAAGAGCAAGTTCAATTGCATCAGAAGATACAGGGAAAGGAATAGAAAAAGGCAGATTGGTTGGGAGAAGCTGACTGAAAAACCAGGAGGCTGATCATTATGAAAAAGCATAAATTAGCACCTAATGTGATATTAGAATTAGGAGAACAGCCCTGGAATTGAATATATTTTGGATTTCTTTCCTTGTGAGTGAAATCATTAGTGTTTAGAGATGTGTGTAAGTGGTGCAAAACAACAGAGGGAAGGAAAGGATAATTCCCATGAAAAGGATTTCAATATATGTATAGTATTATTCAGGCAGTTTATTTACTGTGCTAATTGTTATTTAGGTTCAGTTGCCACTTTCTAACTAACGTCCTCAGTGCCTACATTAAGCATCTCCATACCTTAACACTTTAGGAATGCCTGAGTTGAGTTATAGATTTTATTCCAGGCTGATGTTTTTGTTGGGAAAGGGATTTTTCTGAGAGTGGTGCTGCTCTTCTCTCTGGTGGGAAGAATTATGGTGGTATAGAAAGGATAAATTCTTGTAACAGATCTTTAGTGTCTTACAGTGGTTATGAGTAGAGTTGTATTGTTCATTGCAAATAAGGAACTTGAAGTTTAAAACTGGAAAAAAAAAGTGAGAAGGGTCCTTTAGGCTTTGAAGTAATTCTTCATGCTCTGAATGTCTTTTTAGCCTAGATTTCTTCTGCCTGGCATTGGAAATCATATTTATGAACAAAGTCTAGTTTTTCTCAGTGTTGAAATTTGAGAATAGATCCTGTTTTTCATTTTGGTTACATATTAAAGCTAATGGTAAAAAGTAGGGACCACTGAAGTTACTGATAAAGGTTACCCAAGTTTTCACTGATGTGCTAAATGTGGGGTTTTCAGTGCAGGTATTTCTAACCCCCATAGTCCCAGTGGACTGCAGAATACAGGTTCAGTGTAAAAGATGTTTTCATAATATCTTTAAACAAACATCAAGGCAGGGGACATAAATCATACTCTTTTTGAGAGAGCAATCTCCTTTTATTCAGAGGAAATTGTATTCCTTTCTCCTTGGCCCATTTTTATTTCCAGCTGCAGACAGAATAAAAACTGCTGTGTTTTCCTGGGGTACACAAGGAGAAGGATTACTGTGTGGTAGGACAGGACATGCCCCCATGGAATCTGATCCTAGGAGCAGCTACACACTTGCAATTCAAATTAAACACACTTCCATGCCTGATATAGTGTAATGTACATAGGCATAGCCCATTACAGATCACAGAACTTGCAGATTTATTGAAGTAAATCAGTATTCATTTGACATGCAGATCTTGTTAGACTCAGAAGAGATAGTAGTTGGCGTAAAGTGTCACGGTTACTCTGACAACAGCACCAAAATAGAAACACACAGATGGACAATGTACTAGCCTGTTTTCTTTAAATACCAATTCTGCATAGAATATGAATTATTAGCTGTGTCATAGTGTGCCATTACCTGGTTAACTGTAAGCACATGAAATTGTTAGACACGCTTTTGCAGCTCAGCAATTCTACAAGATGCATAAGCCTGTTCTGTTGCTGATATAATGACGAATTGCAGATCGTCACTGAGTGAAATAAAAAGCCTGTCTGTTACCATCAAAATATGGGTATTGATCAAAACATTACTTATGTACAGGTACGTAAACATTACTCGGATTTTTACAGCAACAGAACAGTTTCCTGACAATTTGCCATTATGCAGTGGGGAATGTTCTCTGTAGATGTTCTATATACCTTTGTCCTTAAATGCACAGAGAGGGCAAAACCATGCGTGCGGGAATCTTCTTCCTCAGTAGTAACAACTAATAAACACTTGGTTTGTGAGCAACTCAAGCTGAATTACCCACTTAAGGCTTTGATTTACTGATGCGGAAGTGGAGCTCAACTCTCATCCTCTTGCGTATCCCTTTCCCTCACGCCTCCGCCGTCTCAGTCATGGCCACATTTCCCTTCTTTCCACAACAACCCTTCTTATCTTCACCCCTTCTGCTTCCCTGCGCACGCTGGCCCCTCGACAGGCTCCGGGGGCGGCAAGGGGGGACCGCAGAACCAGTGCTGGAAAGCCTCCAGTGAAAAAAAGATGTTGCACCACTTCCTTTGCTGGTAAATCACGGGGCAATTTCAGCCCATCTCCTTCCTGCAAATCACTGCTGGTTCTTCCATGTGATGCATCACAGCCCTTTTAATACTCTCGAAAGCCTGGGAGACATCTCTGAAACGCGCTTGTTTGGTTTTTTTGTTTTTTTTTTTTTAAAGTGCAAACAACGGAACTTCCTGGTGTTATAGGTCACACTTCGCTGTTCCTTGTACTTGTTGCTGTCACGTACGACAGCCTGCTATCCTCACACCTCCCTCCCATTGCTCTGCGAGAGCCCGACCGAGGCGAAACACCCGGGTTGCTTTGTGTCGGGAGACGTGGGGCAAACGCGGCCGCTTCCTTTTACTTGCAAGGGCTCTGAGGAGTTTCAGCGAGCCCGTCAGTACCGAAAACACTGGGAGCTGCTGGGTGAATACCCCAACCTGCTGACAGTCACCGATCCCCCGCGAACCGCAGCGAAGAACAGAGGCACAGAGACACAAACACACGCGGGGGCTGGACGCACCGCCCCG
>VYZT01006692.1:641037-675502 GCA_013400735.1 Pomatostomus ruficeps | reverse complement strand
GGCCGAGCGGCGCCACTCGGGGCGGATGGGGCCGCCTGTCGCTTCCCTCCGCTGCCGGCCGGGGGGCTCCCTCTGCGCGCTTTATCCCCCCGGCGCGTTCCCGGAGCTCTCCGGCCGCCGCCGGCGGGGCCCGCGCAGCTCCCGCGGCTGGGCTGGGCCGGGCTGGGCTCCCCCTGCCTCCGAGCGCCTCGGGGTGGGGTGGTCTGGAGCGGGGCCCGGGGGCTTTGGGCCTCCTGGGCGCGCCTCGGGAGAGGCCTCTCGGTTCCCCCCACCGGGCCCGGGGAGCGCAGACCGGGCCAGCTCCGGTCACGCCTTGGGAGCTGAGATAACAAATCTCCCAGGTGCCTGCGTGGATAAACCTGGTGTCTCTAGAGGTGTTTAAATTTGAATGTAGGGAAGGGGGAAGCTCCTAGTGTGTGTATGTGCCCTGACTTTTGTCTTGTTCATCTTCAGTGCCGTTTTGGTTTCAGTCTGGCGCATATTCGCAGCCTCTCCCTCTCCACAGGTGTACATTGCCGTGGAAATCTGGCAGACCACCTTCTGCCTCAGGGGGTAGTGAAATAGGGAAGTCAGAAATCTCTGTAATCTGCTTAGGCAGTATAAAGGACATGGATGCGTTAAATGCTGTTCCACTAAATTGTTTTGTTGTTGGGTTTTTTTGGTTTACTTAATTTTAACAAGATTTTTATATTATTTTGGTAAGACAGGATGCAGAGTGCTTCTTTGCTATGCAGGAAGTCACCATCGGATATGCTCAGCAACAGGTGCACAGCACAGTCTGTTAGTACCTTGAGAATGCCTGTGGGGAAAGTAACTTTTCTGCTTGCTTTTCCTGAGTCCCACGCAGCTGTCACTTGTATTGGGGTTTTCTGAGGAGTGGCTTTGCTCCTTAACCCAGTGATTTGCTGCTGCTGACAAGGGAAGGGGCTTCTACCCTCCTGTAAAACTCCAGGCCCTGAGTCCTGCCTCCTTCTTTGCTCTACAGATGCAGTTGTAGCAGTGCTGAGTGCTGGACCAGGTCATTCTGCCTCAGGAGCAGTCTCATGACATTAACAGGGTGGGGAGTTGGTGCTCAGGGAAGGACCCCTGCTGCTCTCTGAGCATGGGCTCCTGATCCCCTGGGTCCCAGTGCCTGGAGGGAGGGAGAAGGGCTGATTTGTGTGTGTCACACAGCCACTGGCAGAACAACAAAATGATGGTTGTTCTATTCACGGCTTTTTTTCCCCTGTCTTTTTATGTTTCTATGGGATTTATGTTGTTGCTTGCTATGTACAGACTACCATCTCCCTAGTCTGTACCTTTGAGTTTCTGTATGTCTTATCTAGATACTAATTGTGATGGATGTTGTAAATATAGGCTTGGTTTGGTCTCTGTGTTTACTGGTTCACCTGATTTCCTGTATTCTATGTGTTGGGGTTACTGGTACACTCCAAAGCTCAGCAGTCAGCCCAAGTTTATACCCTTCCAGTGACAGGGACACATTTGGAAATTTAGGGGTTAAGAGACAGAATGAGACTTCTTCTCTATCAAAGATAAAGAATTATACAACAAAATTTTAAAGGTGATAAGGAAAGGAAATATGATGAGAACTACCTGTCAAAAATAGGAAGGTATTTGTTTGGAGGCAAGGGGCCATTGGGAATTGTCTGAACCTGAAGTGAAAGGAGGTGGTGATGCCCCTTTAGGTAAGGACAGCTGTCATGCCTCTTCTCCCTGTGGGAATGCTTTTGTGCCAGAGCAAGGCAGCCAAGGGAAGCAGGTTAATCTTTCCAAGAGATGTTTTTGTCATCACACACTTAGTCTTGTTCTTAAGTAACAAGATTGAAAACGTGCTCAGTGAGAAATGTATACTGGGAGCAGGATTTGTTCAGTGGCACAGCGGACTGCAAGGCCACCTACCCAAACCAGTAGCCCTTGTCTGTTGTGAAAGAACGCTCCTGAAGCAATTATAAAGTAACAGGACTTTAGCTGGATGCAACAGGATTTCCTTGGGGGTGTTCCAGGTGAGGTGCATCATGTAGTGTTTGTTTTAATTTTTAACTTCTAAATGCTGTCTTTAGAGCTCAGCAATGAATAGGTGTGGGCACACGTCATGCTCAGGTCCTGCCTCCCTCCACCTCATGAGGATGAATTGTGTTCCCTGATTAATCCCCAGAGAAGGGAAGCTTGCCAAATGAAACATGCATATCAAATAAGCAAGTAATCACTCCTTCTAGGTAGATTTATACTTGTGTAGCATTAACACTTGATTTCCTGGAACCCAGAAAACACTTATTATTCTACTTGGTGAAGCAGAAAGAGCTTTAATGGATGTAAACCTCTGGAGTTTGCACCTGTTGAAAGTCTTTACTGCTTTTAATTCACCATTAGTTTGTACTTCTAGGTGAGTGCACTTAAGAGGGAAGCTTGATCATTTTTGTGCTGATCATAAATCATGGAACAATTTATTTTAGCTAACAGCTGAAGAACTGTTCTGTGTTAAACAGTTAATGTGCTCAGGCCCTTTGACACAGTTCTCCCAGCAGATGTTCATGCGCTGTGGCCAGTATAATGGATTCCTCTGAAGAAGGTTTGTTGCTATTCAAACCAGGCAGACATAAACCTCTGAAACAATATCGTCACATGCTTTTATTTTCTCTCCAGCTCTCCTTTGCTGCAGATTACAGAACTTCTAACTTGAGGAGAAATGCCTCTCTAGCACTATTTATGCTTAGCATTGTATATCTATCTATTTGGGCTTCTCCCCCATACTCATGCCTACTTTTATCTTAGTATGTTAGTGTGTTTTTATACAAATCTGGAATTTATAGCAGGATTTAATTTTTTTTTTTACTCTGATGATGCTTCTTGCTATTGAGGTCAGTTTCAAAACAATCAGTTGAAATAAGATAATTTTCCGGTTTTTTTATGGTGACACTTCTTTGAGATGTCCTTAATGTTTATTTGTTTTTACTGCTTTATAGCTGTAGCTGCATCTGATCTTTAGTCTGTTCATTTATCCTGACAGGCTATGGTCTGATACCTGACCTTTATATCTGTTTGGGGAGAAGTATATATTCCTAACATTATTAGAAGTTTTAAAATTCAGCTATATTTGTAAGTAACAGGAATCATATTATGCGAGGGACTCTAATCTTAAAAAACACCAGTATTTTCTTAACTACACAAATTCTTCTTAAAGTACACTGTTGGTCTCTGTATGTTTACAGTTACTCGACAAAAAGTATTTTGGGAATTGTCATATGATACATACATCTATATATATGTAATACATACAGTCCCCTACTTTATTAGTATGGAAAATTCTGGAGTCTGCAGGGAGGGAAAGGCTTTCATCTCTTTTCCATGTACTATTCCAATTACTTTCCATGTAAAATTTCACACTTTTTGGAAGGCACGAGATAGAGGATCTGAAATCATTTGCATAGGTTTCATGCTGGTGTTCTACTTGCTGACATGAACTGTACATGTCATAAATGCTCTGTATTTGCAGAGGATAAGCAGCATTATTTAGTAACTAGGTTCTTACTCGTTTTTCAACCTGCTCTCAAGCTCCCCATCTCTCATGGAATCAGTCATTATGTGAAATAACAGCCTTTTAGAAGAATGTCTGTATGACTGATACTCTGAACTTGGCTTAATTCAGAACACTCTGGTCTGTTGCAGGTAGCTGCTGATGAGGGGATCCTGCACGCCTCTGGGAGTGGAGTGCCTCCAGTCACCAAGGATTACTGCATCATTTACAATTCCAATTGGGTGTCTCTTCCAAAAACCCTGGACAATGCTGTAAGTAGCCTGTAGTCATGCTCTCTAAGAAAACTAGAATGCAGGATGAATTTGGGTCAACTATAACTGGTCTTCAAAATTTTGAGTTAAATAGGTCCTACACTGAATATTTGCCAGTTTGGTTCGTGTTGTCCCCTTCCCCCCAAACCGCTCAAAATACCTATAGTGAACATTTCTATCCTTTAAGGAGTTAGCTTCTACAGTTTACAAAGGGAATACTCTCTCTGTGCTTAGAACCGGTTTTAAATGTGTTTATGTATTCATTTTATCCTGTTAAATTTTTTCTTCAGATGTTATCCTTATGTCTTAGTTTTATATTTGGGAGTTAAAGTTCTGTTTGTTTACAAAAACTGGTAAACTTCTGAAACTTTTTTTAATACTGATTTATCAGTTTGATGTACTGTGTAAGTATCTGGAAAACGTGTTGTAATAAGAGATTATCTGAAATGTACCATCATGCTGTATTTTCTGAGTGTGTTGGTGTGAGGCAGAAATAAATGTTCTTCAGGCATTCTTATAAGCAGGAAATACTCTGTGTTTGGGAGTGATCAAGGCACTCTGCCTTCCCTTCTGTCATTCCGTCGCAGAGTACCTCAGTGTAAGATACAGTAAAAATCATTTGTCTGCCCCAGATGTCTTTGCTGTGCCACTTTGGCCACTGAGATGCCTTGACCAAATAAAAAAAACCGACAATAATTTCAAGATAATTGTCAATATGAAATTAAATTTTGAAATAAGGAGGTGATGATGATGTAAGTAATACATTATTAGACTGAATGGCTGGTTTTGAACAAGCATTATACTTGATTATGTTGTATCCATCAGTGCTCTTTTTCTTGTAAAGCCTGGAAATATCACAGGGTGCACACTGGAGTGCCCCAAACTACAGGTAGTGATTTTCCTGTGTAATCAGTTTCTTATGTTTAAATTACAATACCAACTGCTGTGAAATTGCACTTGGAAACAGCCAGATTATTTCGGTTCTATGCTGCTCTAAATGTCCCTTAGTACTGCAGGCTGCAGAAACTGCTGCTGTGATTTTATATTCCTGAATTAATCATCCTTTTCTGTTACACCCCGTTCAGGCAAATCTCAAGAAAAAGAGATAGTAATGTAGTCATCTAGATTAATTTGTTTGTAATATCAAATTTCCTACTTTAATCACATTTCTTTTCTCCTTCTTTCTCTGCAGACTTTCAGAACTCTGGAAAACCTGACTTCTACAGTCCTCTGCAGTTCATCTGAAGTTCCTTCTGGCTTAATGAAAGACAAAGCAGTTGTAGTGATGAGAGGAAACTGCACTTTCTTGGAGAAAGCAAGAATTGCACAGAGTTTGGGTGCTAAGATGCTGCTGATTGCCAGTAAATCCAGGCTGGTAAGTTACAGCGTACAGTTTTCTCCTGTAGTGAACTGGTGTCTTGTCTCTGTGATCCTGTGCAGTGGTGTGTTGGGTTAGCTGAGAGAAGCCCCAAAAGCAGAGGACCCTGACCGTGTGCGGGATTCCAGCAGGAGGCATTAACCCTCCCCACAGAGCTGTGCTGGTAGGGCTGTGCAGTGCTGGCTGACATCAGCTGAGAGGAGCTACAGCTGAGCTGCGTTTTTAAATGTTCCTTCTGTCTTCAAACACGTTTCTGAATATAAATACTTGTTTTTATCATTCCCTAATTTCAGTGCTTTCTGAACTCCATGTAAACTTAGGTGATACTGTTTTAGACACGTGTGATAAAAACTAGCTAGGAAAGTGTAATCCAAAATTGGAAATAAAGGTATTGTGAGATCTCAGTGCTTTTTTGTTCACTATTGCAGCTGCAACATGTATGTACAGATGTTTACAATTTATGAATTTGTGTGATTATCATGGAAAGTTAATCTTGTTTTAGAAGCATAGAAATTAAAAATAATGTTGATTATCCCTTGTAGTACTATGAAAGCACAAGAGCTATATGAATCCAGCTGTATTGGTAGTATCACCTCTCTTGATTTAAGTACATCTATATTAACCTTTTGCAAAGGGTGATGAATGAGTTTTTTGGTTTTTACCTTCCTACAAACACACTGAAACTGAAAGGATAATCTGCTTTTAGGGGTCTAACCTGCTTTACAAATAGGCTCAACATATTTTTCACTTACACTCCCTCTTTTAGTCTTCTATTTCAGATAACAAGACTGATTTTGAAGATGTGACTCTTCCAGTTGCTCTTATAAGATATAATGACATAGTAGACATGCAGCTGGTAAGTAACAGAACTTAGGCGTGTTATGGTCGTATAAACCTAGGTATTTGAACAAATAAATTGATTTCAGGTCAGGTCTGGATGTCTGCCTGATTTGAATGTGCTTAGATACTGCTTTCAGTTCCTCAGAAGAGGATGGACTTTTAGTTGTGGAAGTGCTGGTCTTCCCAACCAGGTGAAGAAGAGACAGTGATTGATTGATTGATTAGAACACTGACAATGAGAAACACAATACCTGACTGGAGATGGGGAACCTTAGAAGTCTTCCTGCTAAACAAGATCAGCTGTCTTCCAGTAGACTTGGATACAGTTGCTGACATCCCTGAGGAGCCTGTGGGGGCTGTTCCTTTAGCACAGAAGCTACAACAGCTGACCTTGTAGCTACTGGCAGGAGAGCTTTCAGTCAAGCAGCAACTGAGCAGGTTGGATCTTGAGGAAAGAATGAGACCTTTTTTTGCCTTTGCCAGATGATGAGTTCTCTGTATATAGTGTGACAGCATCAGCTACAGAGTGGTTAGGCAGTATAGTTTGAGTTTCTGCTGCTGAGTTCATGGTGAGATGCCAAATGTTTGTTATTAAAATGTGGCAGTTGTGGTATCTCCTACACTTTATAAGAAAGGGAATTTGTTTTGGAAGTATTTGGAGTTTCTTTTCCTTGGCATGTAATATTATGATAACAAAATATTGCACAGGGTTTTAAGGAAAACAGTATCTTTCCTTCAGCCTGGCTTTTTCGGTTGTTAATATTGTTGTTTTGGATTTTTTATTTAGTATTGAATAGTTTTGCTAAGCAGGAGTTGCATTGCACATGTTTTTCTGTGGATAGCAGAGGTTAGCACTGTGTAGTCTTAGCTTCTTGAGTTGAATTTGCAAGCTCACTTCACCATTTCTGCTCTTAATCTTCAGAGCTGCCACGGGAGGTTGTCGTAGGTAAGTGTGCAAACTGAAACTGCCTAGATTTGTAGGACTTGGGTTGTGTACTGTAGTCATTAAAGACAGGTTCTTGCTGAGCACTGACATGACTGTCTTCAGACTGCCACAGCCTTGATGAGTACAGTAGTTTGGTTCAGGTTGTCCTCTGTCTTCAGATTTGTTTCTTCAAGTCAGATAAGTGTTGTTTGCTTAGCCGAGTGATTTTAGGATGCCCTACTAACCTGAAGGGGAACTAGGGCAAGTTAGGTCTCTAAATGGTTCTGAATCTTCTCTGCACCACTTCATTGCCCAGTTATGCTTGGAGTGGTGTCGTGTAGAATCACTTCTGTACTGCTGCAGTAACTCACCAAAGCACCTCTGCTGCCGATTCGTGTGCCAGGTGATGCCTCGTACTGCTGCTGAATCAAAGAATTCATTTTTGTCTTATAATGAGACTGCCTTTATAACAGTGGTGAAGAACACAGCCTAGACTCCAAGTGATCTTTCCGAGCTCTGCTCTAGTTTTTTGCCAGTGCCTTCTGTCGTGTCACTGGCAGCTTTTATTGTGAATGATATGCACTGCTTAGAATCCAGCAGCCATTGTACACTTCCTACTACAGCTGCATTTCTGATTTAACTCTCTTTCAAGCTTCCAGCTTTCTCCTTTTATTTAGAAGAGAGAGAGAGCACCAGTCTGAGGGCAGCTAATTTGTATAAACCTTCTTTTTACTTGTTCTTGACAAGACTTCATCTCTGTTAGCCTTCACCATTAGAGTCAGGTCTGTTATGAGTTGATAGCAATAGCAGAGTGTTACAAACCTAGTCAGTGGAGAGCTCTCTTGCAGAGCTGTTACCTGATGCAGTCTGTTTCATTCTAGTGCTCCCTGTGGTGGAAGTTGAGACTTAGGAAGTTTTTAGTGAAGAGAGGAACAAAAGGAAACAATTGCCCTAGATTCTAATGTGAATTATACTTTATAAGATTTATGAAACTGAAAGGAAAAAGTGGATTAAGGTGTGTTGAAACTGAATACTAAAAATGTATAAGCCTCTTGGGGTTTTCATTGTTTTTTGGAGGATGCTGTAATTTGAATAGGGTTTTTTTGCCTTTAACGTTATGTTCCACTTCATACGACCACAATGTTTCACTAGAATTTAATTTTATTCCTTGTTTTCTGAACTTTCATAACTTCAGGCAAAAAGAATGATTCTGACTTCTTCAGCCTGCAGAAGGGTTATTATCTGTAATTAGAAAATTCAGATGCTGAAATGAGTCAGCTTTCTTCATGTGGCCACTGTATTCCACTCTACTACTGGGCTTCCCATTCAGTCTTTCTAGTACCAGTTTGATCTTTCTGAAGCCAAACCTGTCTGGCATGCGCTTCTCTCCCCTGCTTTTATCTCACATGCAGACTGTAAACAAATCTGGGGTTTTTTTCTGCATCTCTGAAGTCTGTTCTCACTGCACAATTATTTTAGATGTCTGGACTTTGACTGCAACAGCAAACCTGTCTTCCCTGCTGCTTTCCATTTCCCGTCAAATTATCATCCTTTCTTTGTTTTTTAAATCTCACCTTTCAGTCAAATGGAAGCACCTTGGTTTTGTTTTCAAGAGTTTTGTACCATTTGGTACCAGTTACATCTCTTTGTTCTTTCCCATTTTCTTCTGTGTACTTCAGCTGATTGCGTGTTTTTCTTAGGTCTTAAATTTTTTAAATAGTGTGAAATTGCTTTCTTTTCATTTGAATCCACCTCAAATCATATCTATGTGAAGCTGTTGGTAAATAACTTTCTGCCACCTTGAGCTGTCCCTGTGCTCTGTCTGAAGCCTCGTGTCTGTATCTGAACTGTGAGTTCTGTGGTTTCAAGAGCTAGAGGTAGATCTCTGCTGATACCCCAGTGGATCTGTGAGTTTGTGCTTCAGGCCGATTGAGTTAGATGTGCTTTCCTGCAGAGCAGATGTCTTTGATAGCACTTGGTATATTTGGGGGAGGCATTTGGGCTAGAGGCACAACTTCTCAGAAGTGTGGAAAGAATGCAAAGTACCATTTTCTCTTGTGGTATCTCTGTAGTTACGCAGCAGTGGTAATAGATTTGTTTCCTGAAAGGTAGCATGGAAAGCACTGCTTCTTGGCAAACATATGAGATGTCTTGTGCAGTACTGTGAAAACTTCCTCTCAGCATTGTGTAGATTAAGAGTAGAAAATCATGAGGTACATCTTGTTGGAAAATAAGCAATATAATTTCTTTGTTCTCCTTATGAACCAACTTGTATGTTGTATTTCAGGTACTTGGAAATGAAGTTAATGTGACTCTGTATTCACCACCTTTGCCAGAGTTTGATTACAGTATGGTTGTCATCTTCCTAATTGCTGTGTTTACCGTGGCACTGGGAGGCTACTGGAGCGGAGTGGCAGAACTGTAAGTTTGTGAAATGGAGCTGCTTAAATTACATGGACTGCAAAGCTTGTGAAAACCGTTGCTGTGATCAACAGTGAGAAATGATTTTCTTTTAGGTTGGTAGTTAAAAAATCAGAATTAAGTGGAATTAGCTGCTTTGGCATGAGATGCTTGAGCACTGTAACCTCTAAAAAATTACCACAGGTCCTTGAGGAACCTCGAGCACAGACTGTAAAAGTCCCTGAGGGATAATGCAGCTCTTGGGAGGAGACATGAGTTAACATTTTGACCAATTACCAAACAATCTGTAACTAGCATCATAATTCTCCGATATCCACAGGAGAAATTAGGTATTTTAGTTCCACCTTTCAAGTCCAGTGATTCAGGAGGTACATACGTATTGTATGTAGTGTTTGCGTTGGCAGGGATCTGTACAGCTGCTCCATCCCAGCTGGCTGTGCAGCACTCCTGTCACTTGGAGCAATGGGAAGCACAGTTTGGTTGTCTGGCTGGCTCCAGATAAAGTCCAACCTGGCTTATCTCCTTCAGCTTTGTGTTATCTGGTGGAGCAACAGCCGGGGCAGCAGCACCTCTAGGTCTAGGCAAGAGCGAGGAGGCAGCAGCAGCCCCTGTGGAGGGAAGAGGAGGGAGTGGAGGTGCAGAATGTGGCAAAGGCAGGGAAACAAGGGGTAGTAGGGGTTTCTGCACTGTGTTGAGGGGTGTGTAGCTTTAAGCGATGCACAGAATTGTTACTAGTCTGGGGTTAAACTGGCTGTAGCTGGCCTTTGAGAGCATGGCGTTATTCTGCAGCATTTCTCGGGTGTCTCTGTATGCTAAATGGGCCAGTGTGTCGTGCTACCTTCAGTGTCTCACTGGTGTTGTGGTACTTTGCTCCCCACATCAACAAGGAGAGGATTGTATGTGATAACAACAGCTTCCTTTTTCCCACAGTTATGCAAATCTAGCTATTTTAAAGAGATTAAAGAAGTAGAAGGAGGGGAGGTGTGTATGTTTCTTTTTTTAAAGGTTAGATCTGATTATGCTTCTTTTTCACCCTGCAGTGCTGCAGGGTGTGGCTGCACTGAATGCTAAAATAACAAAATGTGGTGCTGTCTCCCATATTAAAAATACCTAGATGTAATTTATTAATTTATGTAATTTATGGTTAAAATGCTCTTTCATAAATCTAGGGTGAGCTTATTTTTTTAAAAAAGCTGCTTTATTCAAAGCATGTCTTCTGAGAAGGTGATTCATCTAACAAGGTGCCTTGCTCCTGTGGGTTATTCTCTTTTGAAGGTCGCTGTTTCAATGCTGAATTCAGCGTTTTGTAGGTAGGTCCTGGGATTCCTCAGGAACACTATCTGATGGGCAATTTGCAGTAGGTCTGTGCTGAAGAGTAGAAGGGCTATCTGCTCAAAGAACAAACACAGCAATTTAAGTCTCCTTATTTTGCATGGTGAGGTGTAAATATGGAGTATGTATGCACAGAAATCCTATTCCCAGTGAAAATCCCCAATTATACCACTTCTCTTTCGCTTACTCTGTAATTATGAGGTGTAAGGGTAATAGAACTAATACTTAGCTAGCTTCATTCTGCTAACATGAATGGGTTTTGCAGACACTTAATGTCTAGTTGAGGTTTTAAGTGTGCAATACCCATGATTTTGATTTATTGTAGACATTTATCAGGTTGTCTACATTCAGCCCAATAAATTTTGTAGTCAGAGGTGATGCACTAATAGAGCTCAGTGTATGCATCCTGAAAAGCAGTTCAAGAGTACAGTGCTACTTTTCTTCACATGGTTCAGGGTTTTGGTTGGTGGTGCTCCCTTAAAGCTGGCAATTAGCACACCATTGGAAAGGAGTGCAGTTAAGAATCTTTTCCTTGTGATCTATGCTAGGTTTCAAGTGCATATCTTCATAAAAATGGAGAGTAACTCAAACAGCAACCATACCATTTTCTGTGGTTTTGAAGTCTAATAATAGTACAAAGGATTAAACTGAAACCTTGTCAGTCTAAATGTTCTATAACCAACAATTCTGGTCACAGTAAAAGATTTTCATAATCTGTCATCTGAGGTAAATGTGTTTGTTGTTTTCTTGAAACAGTGAGAATCTGAAAGCAGTAGCAAGTCCCGGAGAGCGAGAAACCCGAAGGAAGAAGGAAGAAAATGTTACTTTCACCCCTGTAACAGTTATCTTGTTTGTTGTCATCTGTTGTGTCATGCTGGTCTTACTTTATTTCTTCTACAAATGGTTAGGTAAGAGACAACGAATAATCTCATTTGACTTATTTTTCTAGATGGTCTTAAGTGTTTAAGTCTAAAAGGCTAGATTTCTAAACTGAAATGAATGTAACTTTTTAAATTATTCTCCACCTGCGTGAGTTGAGGGTTGAAAGGATGCAGTTGCTACTTAAAGGAAAGGTTTCTTCAGCTATCTTACAAAGACTGCCTTGACAGTGCTTGTTCTGAATGAAGTCTTGTGGAAGAGAGGTGACTAATGATGAGCAAAAAAAAAAATGATTTATGTCAATGTTCTTGGGAGGATGGCAGTGACAACCTAGTAGTGTTTAGAGTTTGCTTGATGAGAACATTTTTGGCTAGTTGGGGTTTGGTGTTCGGTTTTAGTTTTTTGGTAGTGAGGATCTGGCTAGAAAGCAATTCTGATACCTCTGAGTCAAATTTTGCTTGATGAGAACTTTTTCATGGCAGAGACACTCAGAATTCAGCATTTTCTATCATCGGCTGACTACAGTCTCCAAAGGCTGTTGAGCACTGCTATAACTGTCAGTGGTTTATATCATGGAATCATAAAATCCTCACGTTTGAAAGAGACATTCAGGATCATCCAGTCCCACTGTCCACTCAGTACTGTCGCTGTAACCCTTAAAACACATCACCCAGTGCCAGATCCAGACACCTCCTGGACACAAAATATCAAATGGATGTTGTTGCGTTTGTTTCCTGGTTGCTATTTTTGGTCGCTGATTCCCATCTTCATTGTTTTTGTTTAGTATATGTTATAATATCAGTCTTCTGCCTGGCGTCTGCAATGAGCCTGTACAACTGTCTTGCGGCGTTAATAGGAGAAATCCCATTTGGGCAGTGCAGGTATTGTGCACCTTTCACTTATTAAAAGTGACCTCTGGGTATTTTCTGGTTGTTACTTAAGGCAACAGGAAGATATGAGAACAGTCTGACAAATTGTTTCCTGTATGGTTTTTGTGTGGGGGATAGTTAAAAAAGAAAACGACAAGCTGCTTTAATAAATATTAAAGGTAGATGTAGCAGAATCAACTGATAAAATAGTTGTAAGAGATTTGCTGCATTAACCTTTATTTGAAAGCATTCTGTAATCAAATTTGAAAGGCTCTGCTTGGCTGTCTGAGGTCGGTTTTACAAAATTCTGGTTTTCTGTCATATGTGCTTATTTTGTTAATCACGGAGCTCTGTAACAGGAGGATCCTGCACATCTGATCCTGTTTGGAGCAAGGACTGTGCTACAGGCAGTAGAGGAGTTTTTCCCTCTTCTTAACCTGCCAAGTTTTAACTTTCTTGTGTAGATAACACATTGCTCATGTCATCCTTGTTAGAAGGAAGTGGTTACAGTCGTCACTTGGGTGGTGTGTTACCAGTGCACAGACAGGTGCTTCTCACCACTCTGAGTTAAATATCCTGCACCTATTAGGGTGTATGGGAGTGTCCCTGTTTTCCTTCCCTCCGTTTTCACTTTTTCATGGAATATTTAATGCAACAAATAGTTCTTTTTCCCAATAAGAACAATGCTTAGGAACTTGGAATTATGTGAATCATGTTGTTTGTATGTTGCTTAGTGCAGGATATTCATGTCAGGCGATCCAGTAGCCCAACAAAGGAAGAAATCAGGTAGAAAAGAGCAGATTTTGTGTAAGCTGCAGAAGAGGCATTACTTCTGTCAGTTGTCAGTTCAAGAACTGTTGCAGAAAACTGAGTAGGTGGTAGAAATTGATATTGGCTTACAATTTTGCAATACATAGTTACTTAATTTTTAATCTTGTATTGTGTTTCCTAAAATTGATTTTTCTCACCAGTACCATTTTGTGCAATTGGGACATGGCTGTCCCTCACTGACATAGCTCAATTGGTATAATTGCTACATGACAGAAATGGATTAAACACTCATCTGCTTGCTGCCTTCCCTGGCTGTGTTTGCTAGAATGAGGGCAGGCCATCCAAGCCCCTCTTGGCTTGTTTTTAGTGCAGCCCAGAAAAGGATTGGTGCTGCAGCTGCGACGACAATGCCACCTGAATCTGTACAGAACAGATGGGCAAAAGAGAAATCCTTGGGTAGAGAACACCTTGTCAGCTTAGGGATCCGTGATAGCACAGGCATGTGTCTTGGCTGTTGCAGGCTTTCTCTTTTAATTGAATTATTCTCTTTTAGGATTACATGTTGCAACAAAACCATTGAAGTGAGGCTTATTTTTCTTGCTGTATTCTGCATAGCAGCAGCTGTTGTCTGGGCAGTATTTCGAAACGAAGATAGGTAAGTGATGCATTCTGACTTAAGAGCAAGGAGAATAATTGCTGTTAATGAACTTCACAGCATACAACTAATCCTGGAGCGCAGCATCCTTCTAAACTCCAGTGCCAATTTCAAAAAAGTCATGAAAGTATTTTGAAGCTTTAACAAGCATGGGAGTAATAGAGAACAAAGCTATGCAAATGAGCTGTGTGGTAATTTGAAGTTATAAAAAACTATGAAGATGAGGAAGAACTAGAATCACTGCTAATGACTGCCACAGAAGGAAGAAGGTGCAGAATAGCATGGGGAATAGCTCTGCTCAGCAGTAACTACAACACCCCTGTGTTATCAACACTGTTTCCAGCACAAATCCAAAACACAGCCCTTACCAGCTGTTGTGAAAAAAAATAACTCTATCCCAGCCATTACCAGCACAAACAGTTCCCTGTTCATGATCAGAGGCTAGTGTAAATTGACCATCTTGAAACTAGGACTTTTGTGGTTTTGGTAATTCTGAAAAGCTAATTTCTTGCTTTCTGAGAAATTTTCCTTGCTGTTTCCAGATTCCAGCAGTAGTTTGAACAACCTGTAAAAATGTTTTGGGTTTTTTTTTAGGTGGGCTTGGATTTTGCAAGATATTTTGGGAGTTGCTTTCTGCCTAAACTTCATTAAAACACTGAAAATGCCCAACTTTAAGGTACTGTAAGTTGCATACCTTACGATAGTATTCTACTGCCATGAATCTGCAAGTTTACTGCCTGGAAGTAGGTTTTCAACATGCAAGAAATATATATTAAAAAACATAATCTTTACTATTGTTAATAATTATTAAAAGAAACTAATCCCATTCTAAATGTTACGCCAGATTAAAAAACATGGTACAGTAATGGTACCAGAATCTAGCTGTATGATACTTGAAAACCCACAGTAATATTTTCTTCTCTTTTTTTTTTTTTTTGCCAGTCCTGTGTAATACTTCTAGGCCTCCTCCTTCTATATGATGTGTTTTTTGTCTTCATAACACCATTTATCACAAAGGTATGTCTGTGAATTTATAGTAAAACCAAAAATGTCTGGTCATTGGGGCAGTATTTTTGTTTAACAGGGCAGTGTTTGCAGTGTTCTCCAGGTGGAAAAGCTGACTGCCATTTTTCTCCATTTAAGACAACAGTGGCCTAAATTTTTATGGCAATCATATCATCAAAAGTAAACCTCAGTCAGTGTGATCATGAGAAATTACTGCTCTCCAGTTTTTTTCCTTCTTGGAATATGCTGTAGTACTTTCTGCAGTGATCACTTGCAGTGTGGTATGAACTGTGTGCAAGTGTTAACCTGCTTTTATTTTGAAGCGGAAAGCTCGTGGCAGAGAAAGCTGACATGGTTTTATCTAAAATTCCAGCTACCTCTAGTGGACTTGTTGTATGGGGTTTTTTTAACATTATTTTAGGCTGGACTACATGTTTTTATTGCAAGGCAATACTGTACAATACCGGGGCATTCCCTTTGATAGTCAGGATTTTTCCAATCCTGAATTGTAAGTGGAAGTACAAGCAGGTTTTGTAAATATAGTATGAAAGTTCTGGTGCATTAAACCACTAATTTTGAAAAATAACTTTAATTTCAGAATGGGGCAAGTATAATGGTTGAAGTTGCAGCTGGTCCCTTTGGAAACAGTGAAAAGGTATGAACAGTCGTTGTAATCCGTGCAGCATTAAAGTACTGACTCTGTGTAGCTAATTCATAGTGTGCTTTTCGGCATAACTTTCTCACAAAATATAGCCAGCTTCTGCTATTTTCTTATAAGTATTAAATGCCTGTTGACTTGGGTTTGATCCTAGAGTGATGGAAACTTGGTGGAAGTCCCTACTGAACGCTCAGCTCCCCATGAGAAAGTAAGGATTGTATTTCAGATACTGGATTTTTAAATTATTTCCTCTGAAAAGACTATTCTTTTGGGGAAAACCTCACTGTCCAAATTTCTCTTCAGGGCCTGGATATCATTGATCAGTATTCTGTAGCTAGGTTAATAATCCAGATTTGTTACTCCTGTTATATGGTTAAATATTGTTTTAACTTTTTTTTTTCATGTGTGCGTATTATTTGTAAATCTGAAATTCCAGCTTACCAGTTGCCTTAAGCTTTATCTACTTTCTATGTCGGTTTCTGGTTTTTACTTCAGGTTCTACCTATTTTGAAGTTCTGCATAAACAATAAATTAATTATATTTAAACTGTTTATTAATTTAAGCAACCAAAAAAATCCAGAACACCGGAATACTTTAAATGAAATTTATGCGGCTTCTGCAATAATGTTTTACAGTTACCTGTGGTTATTAGAGTGCCTAGACTTGAACACTCTGCATCGACACTCTGTGACTTGCCCTTTTCATTGTTGGGGTTTGGAGACATTATTGTTCCGGGTGAGCAAATGTTTTTGGTGACTATAACTTAAGAATAAATATTTTGGGTGTTATTCCCAGCTGACTTGCAGCAGAGTTTATTCACAGAGTAATTACTAAATCCAATGCAGCAGTTTGCCTTGGTCAGTTATTGCAGAATACAACGAAAGCCAGCGTAGAAGAAGAAAGCTCAGTATGTTACAGAATAATTAAATAGTGAAAGTTTTTTTATTTTCTGTTGTACTGGATTGAGTAAAGGCAAGTTCCATAGGTAAATCCAGTTGTCAATATTACCTAAATTTCCTCAAAATCTCACAGAAAGCAAATATTGTGACTTCATAGGATTTTCATATCCTAGACTATGTAATTAGAGGTGAGGTAATGTAAAACATATTGCCAAATTTTTCCATCTTTCTCAGAAGAGCTGATTTTGGCCGTAATTGGAGTCTTGAGCAAATTACGTTAATTGAGCCATGTGCAGGCAGAATTGCTGAATGTGAAGAGTGAGCATTAGAATCCTATTGAAGAAAAGTATTAAAAATAGGTTGTTACACTTCTGTATTAGAGAGCTGGAAATAGCACAGTGTAATTAGGTTGCTTAAAAACCCCAGACCTCTAATTCCAAGCTTGCTTGGCTCATATTTTCATTATGGTTTTGATTTCCTAGACTTCCTGTAGGATTTCTTAGATTGGTTCTTGCCTTTACAGAAAAAAAGTTGGATGAAGATAAAATACAATAATGGGAAGTCTTACTATAAATTCTTTTATGCTGCTTTCATTTGGAAAATTGGGGAGAAAAAAATTTATGACTAAACATTTCATTAATCCTTTTCCTTTTTTAATTTTTTTTCCTTCAAGGGCTTCTGGTTGCCTATTGTCGAAGATTTGATGTTCAAACAAGATCATCTTCTGTTTACTACATTTCCTGCACAATAGGTAAATCAGGTGTTATTGCAGCATTGCTGATCTTCATGGTAGCTTTTTTAAAATGGCACAACTAGATGGTTTTCTTCAGGTAGGGTTCAGTGTTGTCAAGAATCTCTTTATGAACTCTTTTTAGTGTACTTGCTTATATTTAATGTGACTATGGTAGTCAGTTGCTTTGAGAAATCTTGCAAATATAGAGCAACGTAGTGTGTCTCTTTGTCAGTAATATTAACAAGGAAAATACTGCTTAAAAAGAAATTCTGTCTTACTAAATTACTGACTTAATCTCAAAATCCTCCTGTTCTTAATTGTGTATGTATGAATATCTTTTTATAGCTTATGCCGTTGGTATGGTGCTGACTTTCGTTGTGTTGGCACTGATGAAGATGGGGCAGCCTGCCCTTCTCTATCTTGTGCCATGTACACTCATCACGAGCTCCCTTGTTGCCTGGAGGCGCAAAGAGATGAAAAAGTTTTGGAAAGGAAGCAGTTACCAGGTAGGCTGGATGCCTTGAGTGTTTTGTTGTTAATTCCTTTGAGTATATGCTTTTCTGAGAACTTGGAGATAGATCAGCTGCAATCCAGTTTTTGCTAGTTTTCCTGTGATCTTCTGGAACTAATAAGGAAAGATCTTTACTCTTAGAAAATCTTAGTCTAGTAGTTGACACGGCAGAACAAAGCTCAAGGGAGATGAAATAGCTGGTTCAGTACTCAGGGGGGAAAAGTAATTTGTTCTATCTACTTTGAAATGTTTTCTTGTGTTTTAACATTCCTCATTTATCATCTTGATATGGTATAACATGAGTCACTGAACTAAACATGCAGACTCCAAACTGCACTAGTTCTGTATTACAGACAGTTCAAAAAAGTGGTGATCAACTAGAACTTCAAAAACTTCCCATGCATCACTGATGGCCTGTGTCATCACAATTGTATGGAACATTCAGGAACAAGATAGGTGGGTTGTAGAACTGTTTCCTAGCACAGCACACACTCTGGGCACACTGCCTTGGGTAATCTGTATTTATTTCCCCTTTGGTTATGTCTAACACTACCCAGGAACTGCAGTTCTTAAAATCCCTCCTGTTGACACGTGCACATTTTCCCTGATGTGACTTGCTGTAGTAACTGGGTGTGCCAGTAGTCCTTGTGAGCTGGCATTTATCACAGGACAGACCAGTCTCAAGATGACTCTGTGCTGCGTTTGAGACCTAAGTGCAGTACTGTTTGAATCGAGGCACCATCACCTGTACCTAGGGCATGTTGAACTCGGAGGTGGGATGGTCTGTTCTGGGGGAAGGTGGGTGTGAAGTTGATGGTGGATCGAAGCAGCTCCTGCTTTTTCAGCGTCTGGATTGGAAGGTTTTAGTGGGTCAGTGGAAGTCAAGGGTAATGCTTGCAAAGGTAAAACTGTAGGCACCAGCTCCTGTGGTATTACCAGCAAAATGCTACCCCTTGTTGATCTAATACTCTACACCTGCTTCAGCTGGAGGGTGGCTTAAGTGTGGAATTACTCAGGAGATTTTCAGCTTTAACTGCATACCCAGTCTTTTTGTTTACAAAATCAACTCCTCCTTTCATAGGTCCAGTGAATAGAAATGTTCCTCTGTATGTCAGAATGAATTTGGTTTACCATGCATTTATATATAAATTGGTGACTGTTTGCTCTTCTAAAATGAACAAGGTCACATTTATGAAGCCCAGTAATTCTGGGTTTGTAAGGAAGAAAACACTTTGCTATTTATTTTCCTCACTTGAGTTCTGAGTAAGATTGGCCTAAGTAAATTTGGCAGGTCTCCTTAGCAACAAAAAATTTCTTGCAGTTCTTGTAGCAAAACTCATACTTGAAAGAATTATGTTGCCATAGTAGTCATTTCATGTCCTTTCAACTGGTTTCTTGAAGGATTAAAACTACTCTGAACTTCAACTTGTTTTGAGTCAGATGACTTCATTTCTAGCACAATTTAAAATGTTGATTTCAATCCCGCTCCACCATCCCAAAGTTAGACTTGTATATCATCGAGCCTGTAGTTGACCTCGGTGTAACTTTATTAGCTCCTATTTTTCTATAGCTTTCTGAAGAATATTTTTATATTATTTTTTTCTTCCCAGACAGTGTTATTCAAGTTGCACTCTTGAAATGCTGCAGGGTTATTCTTTCTCATATGTTGTCCTCCTTATCTAAAACCATATTTTTGAACTGTCCTTACTGAACTTAAAAAATGCAAAAAAATCCAAGCAAACAAACAAAACCCCAAACCATCCCAACCCACACAGTCCCAGGGTTGAAATCTCCAGCCTTCAGTTCTCATTCTGAGGAGAAAAGATATGGAAAAGTGTCAGAAGAGGATTTTTTGCTACAACAGTGATTCAGACTCGGGCAGAGCTGCTCCACTGACACGGGTGGCCCGACTTCTGTAGAGATTTGCTTTGCCCTCATGGAAACAGAAAACCCTTGCAGAGCTGTTAGAGCAAAGTGTCCTGAGAGTAGGGGTAGAAGAGCATGTACAGTGCATCAGGTGGCTAAACTGCATAGTAATAGTCCATTAGTTACCTTTTCGGAGTTTTGGGGTTTTCTGATTTTTTTGTTGGTTTTGTTGTATATTATTTTAATAATGGAATGAATTTTATTTAGGTGTTGGACTCCTCCAGGACGCCTTTGCTACAAGGTGTGATTATGGCCTTCTTTTAATGCAACTTTATTAATCATCTTACAGTTTCTTTTTTTCTTCTTCTTCCCCCCTCTGCTTCCTCTTCTCAGTCTTTCTTGCATCTACTTCTTAATTTTGTATGAACAACTCAATAGAAGAGGGTAGAACTGATGACAAGATACAAATCTGTATTCACACTTACATCTTTTGGGTTTTTTATTTTTTTAAAGGACTACAGGAAGACATAATATTAAGTAGCAATGAAACTGTGATTCCTAAGCCTGAAGGCAGGCTTTGTATGCTTCTCTAACTTCCCAAATCCCTGGGAGTGTCTTCAAATATTTGCAGTCAGTGTTAGTTCCTCTTCTGTTACCTATGTTGCAGTCCTTCACCTGATTTTTCTGTGTCACAGCATTGATGTGAAAACCTGCTTAGTGCTAAACAAGTATTGTTGTCTTTTGTTACAATGCTGAGCATTATAAATTTACCTTTAGCAATCATCTCTACAGCCCTTCTGTCATCCTCCTGCTCCAGTGTCCTTCATCCCATCCTGGCTGCACTGCTTGCACTGGGCCGGGGAGCGGGGATTTGGACGGGCTCTTGTGGTCTCGCTGCTGCACCACGTCTGGACTGCAGCGAGGTTTGACCTTTCTTGGCAGTAGCTCATGGCTGCTAACACTGTTGGTATTTATTTTCGCTGTCCACACAGCTTGGAGAGAGCAGTGCAAGCTTTCAAAATTCAGCTTCTTGTGGAGTTTAAGCATTTAAATATAATCTTGAATTATAGTTGCTGGAGTTGTACATCTATTTATAAAGTGTAGGGTGTCTGCCCTGAAGACAATTTGAGATGGTGAACTCTGTGCCATAAATTCTCAAATAAAAAGTACTTTTCTCATTATCTCCATTCTTCTATGAAAGAGTACTTTAACAATTTAAGTCTCATTAAGAAGCCTTAATAATAAAGAAATCAGATATAAGCCAAAGATGATATTAGGAAGTGGGAGGGGTTGAGTGCAAATTAAAAGCAGATGGCCAGACTATTTTTATAACTTAGAATTCTTCTGTCCTGCTGTGTGCACTCGAGTTCTTGGATAGGTTTGTTAAAATCAGTTTTTTAGTTTCTACTTTATACGTATGACAAATATGTGACTCCCCAAGATAGCTCTGAGGTCCCATAATTCATAGCTGAGGTCATTTCTGTTTCTGCATAATGATGCAGTCTTAAATTCTAGTTATGCTCTGTGTGGCCTTTTTATGGTGTGGTCTTGAGCTGTAATGAGTTGCTGCACAGAAAAAAATTTTAACCTATTCACTGAAGTGCAGAGATTTCTTGGAAAAGTAATGTGCTTACTTTCCTGCCGCCTAACTGGCAGTGTTACTGCTGTGAAGTGTATGACAAAGGTGTAATGAGGTTTTTTGGGTTTCTTGTACTCCTCATGTATGCTGCCATGATAAACTAATTTCATACTTATTTTGCAGCTGATTTAATTTTAGAATATTAGTTTTTGTATCAGTGCAATCTATGAAATAATCTTAGCAACATAGTGGAAAACCTAGTGGCCTAATGCAGCATTGAAGTCTTCTACAAAGAGTAGTCTTGCAATTTGTTATACCTGGTCCGTTTGAAGTGTTTAGCACTTCTTATCTCTCTTTGAAGTATAAACCAACAGATTTGTCCCTGTTTGTGTGTTTGCTATTTAGTACTGTAAGTTTTATAAGCACATTTTTAGATACTTGCAAATTCAGGGTAACTGTGAGTTGTTAAGAATTCTGTGACTGCAGCATTATTGCCATGAATCTTGCAGGCAGGTGTGTGCATAGGTGCTGTGTGCTCCTACAGGGAGAGGTTTGTACTGCCATTTCTAGCTTGGCTCTGTGGAAGCGTTTTTGGGGGGTGAGTTTGCTGATTTTAGTTTTTAATAGTTCACCATGTTAGTAGGTAGGTTAAACAGAAATGTGTTTTAGTTACAAAGCTATCTTAACACCTCCCTCTTAAAAACTGTCAGAAATTCACATGTGAGAGCGAAACTTCTAAATCTCTTCCACTTCAGAAATGTTCATGAGCACTCCACAATGGACAGTCAGATTGCTTTGGCTCTTTCTTGGCTTAAAACAACAGCTTTGTCCAGGATTGTAGCAAGGTGCCTTCATCTTGCTGTTGGTTGTCATGAAAATTCCTGCAACTCCTGCTGAGGCTTTGAGGAGGGGGTTGTCCTGAGAGAATCCACAGTGGAGATACCTGTGTGGAGAAAGCTGCTGAAATGCCATCTCGGGCTTTTACAGAGGCACCTGTCGTCCCCAGCTGTAAGTTGTGGGCTGTCCTTCTCTGTGAAGGAAAGATTAGAAATGGGCTTTTTTGGCCTTGAAACATTTATAGAAACATTCCCCCCAAACATCCTTAGAGCTTTACTAGGCATTTGGTTTTCAAGTTAACTTTAATATCTGATTATTAAGCAGAGACTTTAAAATTTAAATACAGATGCTATCTCCAGCATTTGTAAAAAAAAGGACCTTTTTTTGCTGCCTAGTGTTCTAGGATTAACGGAAGAATCTTTGACTTTGGAATACACTGAATTATTGCAAATACTTTTAATTCTTATTTCTAGAAGCATCTTGCCAATTTAATAGGAAAGCATTGTACAAAAATGCTTAGCAAAATTTCTTCCTCTATTCTAGCTATTAGATGATCCTCCCTAGGTTGAGGGAAGATACATGGCATGACTTGATGTAATATGGTACTTGGGGGGAGGTTGTTCTTGTTTTATCCTGGAAACAAATACTTTAATCCTCATTCAAAGGGATGGTTTGAGTTCTGTAATTGTAGGGAGTGTTTTGTTTTGGGTGACCTTTGATGTGGATTTTTGGTCACAGTCTAGAGGAAGATTCTGGATATACTGAAATAAATGCAAGATTGTCATTAGCACAAGAGCTGGGGATTCACTGCTGGACTGAGCATGTGCTGTTGCTCTAACTCAGTTCTGAAGTCTATTGTCAAGACTGGTGCCTGCCTTAGCTCTTACTGTCATGATTCTGGGACATGAAGGGAGGGACCTTTTCTGGTCTTAGATTGATACTGTGACCACTGGGCTCTCCTAAACCTTACCCAAATCCCACTAACTTGTTTTTTGGAACTGTCATCTTGGTTTACCGCACAGAATGTTAGTGTGGCTGGACTGTGAAACAGCTTGTTTAAGCAAAAGTGCTTTTGATAAGGTGTGTGTGTGTACTTTGCAATGAAACTACTCTGTTGGCATGAAAGAAGGAATGGCACAGAGCTGGGTCATAACTAGAGAAGAAGAGAAAAGTTAATGGAACCAGTCTCTGCCCTGTACATAGAATTATACCACACTAAAATGTGTACTACACAGCGGCTTCAGAGCCTGGCTTTGGCTTGGCAAGGATTCTCCAGCAGGTGCTAGTAAGACAAGAAAACAATTATGTGGAAATCTGCCCACCTCAGATCAGAACTCACACAGTGAGCAGCTGTTGCACAGAAAGACAGGCAGGATTTGCCACTATGGAAGAACATAAGTAGGGTTTTCTGCCTTTTGATGCTTAAAGCATTATCCCTTGTCCTAATACTCCTGCCACTCTGGGCATATGACCTCCTTGGCACTTTCTGGTTTTTCAGCATTACTTGTACTACTTCTGTGTCTTCTGTCTTTGGTTGTCAGCTACTCAAACTGTCCAGTTCTTGGCCTCTTGTTAATGATGTTCAGTTCTGAAACCCTGAAGCGGATGGTCTCAGTTTGTCACACTAACAAACATGTATTACCTTAGTAACTCATGCAATGCCCTGTCCCAAGGGGAAAACCAGAGCCTACGCTGCTGTCCAGCAGTGCAGCAGTGGATAGGGAAATAGACTGCTTTTTAGTCAGAACAACTGCAAAAGAGAAAGTCAGGCTTTTCTGTTCAAGCTTTCGCTTGCTAACTGTAAGTGGCAGGTAAGATCCTAGAGTCTAGTTCCAGTTTTGCAAACCATCTTTGAAAAATGTGCTTAACCCCAATTGTTTTTTGTTCTCTCTATTTAATAATTGAGATATTTCTGACTCTTAAGTTTATTTTCTTGTAGAGGACCCAGGTCCTTGGTTGGAGAATCGTTTTGTAGTGAAAAGCATTAGCTAATAGAGCTTGGATTATTTGGCTTAAATACTTTTCTGATCTATAGAGAACCTCCTAAATGTATGCTGCTAAAATGCACTCTAACACGTGTTTAATTATATTTCTCTTAGCTAACAAACACTTGAGACCAATGGGGGAAAGGAGTATTTCTTTATAAAGACTCATCTCTTTTCTCCTTTTCTTTTCCTTTTTGCTTTTAGATGATGGAACACCTGGATTACACAGGAAATGAAGAAAGCACAGCATCAGCCACTGAACAGCCTGGAGGACAATAATATGTGGGATCCTGATTTAAGATAGCATGTGAATTTTCAACAGCTGAATTACAGTAAATTTGGTGAAATTTTACAACAGAGTGTTTCCCACTCTGTGTAAAAGGGTTTTTTATTCTGCACCTATATTTTTATGGAAAATACTGTTAATAACATAAAAGTAATCAAAATAGACTCGCATTTTTACAGCCAAACCATACCTAGTAAAACCGTGCCTTATTTCGATTTAAATAAAAGGATATTTTCTATGCAATTTTCCAACTGTGTTTCTATACAGTATATTTTTATAAAAGTTGCTTGCCCATATCAGCTTGAGTGAAATGTTTTTGTAAAGTTTTGATTAAGACTAGACAAGTTTCTTTGGAAAAAAAAATACAGTACCCTTCATAGGATTTGTTTCCAGATTTTGAATGCAAAGTTGGATAGTAATGTGACTATAGCAACTGAAGAATGAAACTGTAGTTCCATTACTACAAGTAATTCAATAGTGTGTGTCTCAGTGTACATTGTAAGCCATAAAATAAATAACAGGGCAAATTGAGTGTGGGGTTGTGACCTCTTCCTCCCCACCCCCTCATTTTATCACTGGCTTATGCCTTAATTGTGAAAATTGTTAAGCTTTGATGCAAGTCTTTGGATTATATACATTACCAAGCATTTAAAAATAATAGAAGAGTGGAGGTACTTACACATGGTCCTGAAAACTTCTGTGCAGCTCCTGGAATAGTTGACAAACAAGATGGTGCAAAAGGCAAGAGGTTTTTTGCTCACTAAGTGCTGTTTTAAGGGGTGGGATAAAATATTAACACTGGCCTGGTTCTCCCACCAGTTGAGACTAGGTGTGTGTTTGTGGTCTTCACTTGGCCATGAATCAGTTCAGAGGGATGGGGGAAGACAGGACAGATATTTTTTTTTTTACCTTTTGCATCTGCACCATACTTTTTTTTGAACTATTTTTGAAAATTCTTTGCAAATGACAGACAAAACAGGTTTGAATAGTGCTAGTAGTACCTGTGTTAGTTAAGGCCAATGCATGCGTTTAACTTGTTTAATCTTAATTTGTTTTCGCTTTTAAAGACTTGGAAAAAGGATAAATAGTTTAAATCATTAGTTTGCCTTTAGAAGTGTTTGAGGTTTTTTGACACTTGTTCTTTTTTCAGGAAACTGCAAATTGAGGGGGATTAGGCACAGAAAATTTGTATAGCTGTAATGCTAACACTTCACACCAAAGAAAACTGGAGAAGGCAACAAGGGGAGACCACTGAGTTCACTTAGTGCTAATGTCAGGTAGTTGTTGGAACATTTTTCCTATTCTTTAAATGAATGTCATTCCTATAGCAAGTACAAGTTCAAGAAGCCTGGAGAAAACAACTGAGTAAGCACATGCTGGGCAGTGGCAATGGAGGCTTTCCTGCAGTGCCTCCCGCAAGCGCCTCCTTTGTTTGAAGGTCACCTCTAGACATTTATAGTCAGTTTGGGGCATGTCGGCTCAGGAAAATTTACCCTGATTAAATCTAGTTTAGCCAGATTTACTTTGGAAGTATCCTAATTAGGACAATTGAAAATCTGTATTGGCAGCTAACAAAGGCTTACCGCAAATTTATTTATTTTATATCAAGTTTAAACTTTGGTTTGCAAGAGTCAGGAGCAGACAGACCGACAGCCTGGATATCAGTTGTTGCCATTCACACAGATTGAGCGTGGTGCCAGTTGATACGGGTACGATAACTCACCTTGGCTGCAGCTTCCCTAGGGAAACAAATTACAGCAGCTTTTGTATGTTTGTAGTTCCCCCCTTGACTTGAGCTTGAACTGACAGCCTCAGAATGCAGTGGTCGTCTTCTATTTTATTTAACTGGCATTTCATAGTAAATTACAGCATACCTCAATGTTTTAATAGCAGACTGAAAATGTGTCTTCTGATGTGTTGTCCTGCTCTTTGACAAGCACAGTATCTGCCAAAGTTCAATGGTTTTGAAGAAGTTTCTGAAAGTTCCTGAAGCAGATAAAGAAGTCATAACTCATTCAAAGTCATGTACAATTGGAAGCCCTCAGAAGCTTCACAAACCTATGTAAGATGACTTCTTTGTCTCTTTGAAATCTTCCATGTGGAGGATTCATTAAATTTTCAGCTGTAAGTGATAATGGAATTAGTATAAATTCAAAAGACCTTTGGCAACATAAGTGTATTCAGCAGCTGGCTGTGGAAGCTCTGTCTTGTTCTGTGCCTAATAATGCTCCATGCCTGATCATGCCTGAGGTTTCACACACGTGCTGCGGTTTAGTGGGATGTAAACTAACATTTTTTTCTTTCAAATGCTTAGGTGCTTTGTTTACAAAAATTACGAATGGAGTTTAAAATTTTATATAAATAGTAGGCTAGTATTGACTACTGAAATTAGGTTTTATAAGTTCAATAGAACTGATTGCAACACTTCTAGCAATTTTGAATGTTTTTAATATTAAATTTGGTTGAGCTAAACACTGTTAAAAGCCTTGTTAGTCATACTTTAATAGAAAAATCTTACTACCTTTTCATTGTATGTTTACTGACAACAGCTCCCTTCCTTATGACTCTTAAGTTATCACCTTAAGAATGTTATTAATAAATGTTCCTTGGAAAAAAAAATAGTTGAGTAATTGCTTTGTTTTAACTCATCCTTTTCCTACTGTGAATGCTCATGGCAAAACAGTTAACACTTCATAATACCAAGTAAATTAAAAATCCCTAATACACCCCCATAAATATGTTGTTGCAGTTTTTCTCGATGTGTCAAAGTTGTGATTCTGTTTGTAAGTACCTGTGTGATGGGCTTGGTACATTACTTTTCTCTGGTTTTTCCCTGGGATGAAGAGGAAGGAACTGAAGTGAATTGAGCTACACGAGTTTTCCTGGTCTGGCTCAGTGCGTGCTTGTTGTACAGCTGTTAGTGTTGAGGCTGGGTGAAGGTACACCTGAGAAACAGTGAGCTGCAAACTTTAACAGCTGCAAACTTCTGATGGAAACGAGCTGCCTGCAGTCAGCCAGGAAACAGGGCTGTAGAGACATCTGCAGCTGAAGGCGCTTAGCCATGAGGGCAGGAAACAGCCAAGCCTCATGCTTGAAACCCAGGCTGGGTTGGAAATGTTGGCAAGGAAAAAGAAAAAATCACTGAAGCTGAGTGCACTTGACCTGTGATCCTTGAGACATCCCTACAGCCCTGTGACAGTGTGTTTTGTATATAACCTGGTTTTAGGTATTTTAAGTCCCTTTTGCTTGTACAGTGGAGGTTCCAGTAGCTTTGAGTCGCAGTAATGGAGTACTTAGCGGGGAGAAAACCCTCCAAAATGCTCTTTGAATTTACTTATTTTAAAAAGTAGAAGTTAAGAAGAACAGGCACAGCTTCAATCAGCAAACTTGTTTTTCGCTGTCTGTTCCCCACGTATTCCATTGTTAAGGCTGCTCCATTTGACACACTGGTAAACTGAATCTCAAAATTGCAAGTAGAAGAGGCAGTTTCTTCTAAGGAAGGCTATGCTTGACAGTTTAGATTAGTCCAGTCTTTACAATACAATTCCATTTAGACACAAAAAGCAGTTTTTCCCTGTGAGTGAGGTCAAACATTGGCACAGGTTGCACAGAGAGGTGGTAGAGTCTCCATGCCTGGAGACAGACAAGATAAAAGTGGCCACAGGCCTGGCAGCCTGCTCTGAGCAGTGGGGGTGGACCTAGGCAGCCTACAGAGGAGCATTCCACCTCTACGGGTTTGGCTATAAAGGAAGGGGGTTTTTTGCTTTTTTTCCAGCTTCAATAATTGCAAGTCTTTTTTCTTTATGGAGAAACTCACATTTTAGCACCATAACATGAGTTTGGGTTTTTTTTCATTTGCAATAATTTACTTATGCAAAACTGTTAGCTTTAAATAGAGTTAAAAGTTACCTTTGGATTTCTAATTCTTTCAGAAGCGAAAGCATTGTTTTGTTTTCAAGTAGCCCATACAGCACATTTTCTGAGTGAATGCTTTATCTCTACAATTTTTGAGGAAAGAAGAGCAGCTCAGACTCTCATCCTTTTTGTCAGTAGTGAGCAATCAAAGTTCAAGGTTTTGTGTTCTTGAGAGAGGTTGATGGTGGAGGCTCAGGTATCTCTGGAATTCCTGTTATTGATAAAGAATGTGCAAGATCCTGTTTCCCTGAATACTGAGGACATCAAATAGCTGAGAATAGGTTTTTGCTTGCAGCTCAAAGACCTTTTAACCAAGAAGGTGTTTGGATCAAAGAGTTTTCAGCTTTTTGTTAGGGGTGTGCTCATGGGTATTCTGCTCTCTGGTTTCTGTTCTCTCTCCTTGCTCATGAACATAGGACCTCCTTTCTTCCTCCTCTTTTCTATTTGGAGCAGGACCAGCATCATTTGAAGTGTCTTTGCCCATTACTTTATCTTGGACAATAATATGTTCCTCTGTTCCAGTGTGGAGACCATTAATGAGGAGGTTTAATCTCTTGGACTTTGTGAAAACAAACAGTGCTGTTGTGCCCACCAGCTCAATCCACCAGTAACAGGAACTTAAAACAAGCTGATTTTCTGCATGTCCTTGTCTGTGTTATGGTCCCACTGACTTTCTGGGGTTGCATGGATCATCTCTGTGCAAAGGCCACCTCGCTGCCTGACCATCTGCTCAGCTGCTAACACATGAAAACACAAGAATTTGTGGGCTCAAAGATTGCAGCAGAAACAATTTTCACAGGGAAGCATTAGAAATTCTAAAAAGTTAATGGGAGGAGAAAGTTCAGGAGGAATGAAACTGAGATAAAGTCATTTTAGTTACATTTTTAAAGGCAGGCACTGATAAAATCTTGCAAAGGGTCACCATTATGTTGTAAACATACCCATACAGTTCCTGGCAGCTACTGATTTTACACATCTAAATAGAGATGTGTGGAGGCACACCCTTGGCAGTTTTGTGCAAGACTGTGGCCTATGCTGGTTAAGCTCTCAAACTGTTTTCTGAGCAGAAAGTGATGTATGATGTTCCCAAATACAGGATATGATTACATTCTACTTTAGATGAGGCCTTGGGTAATGTATGTCTTTCTTTGCACTCATGGAGCATGTAAAAGAACATTCAGAATCGCATGTGCTCAATCACCTCATTAACTTGATATCCCTCCCTATTACTGTGGAATATCTTTAATGCAGATTTTAAAACTGGAAAACCCACGCTCTCAGTTGTCCAATTTGGATGTGACAAGTCCTAGCACAAAGTTGAACTGGAGTTACTGGTTTTGCACTCCGAGCTTGGTGTGTTTGGTCATCGGGCCCTTTGTGCTGCCCTCAGAAAGCCACCCTCCAGTCCTTTCCTAGTGCTAGTGGTGATGTGCCATTCCCAGCAAAGCACTGAAGCACTGAGAAAGCTCACATACCATTCCCTGCATCTGGGTAGCAATGTCAGTGGCTGGTTTTGCATTATGCTCTGGCCCTCAGTTAACACCTAAATGCAGTGTGGTTAGAGAGGAGCTGAACTGCACTGGTGGCCTTCAGGTGCTGCCAGATCAGCTGTCTCATCTCCACAGCCATGCTACCTCATCTTCCCTCTCTGGGGTTGTGTGCCACACTGAGATGCCAATGTTATTTCATTGATTTTAATACCTGAGCAAGTTTGTTACTTGAATTTAAAGACATCCATTGTCTGTGAGATTGGAGTCTAAATCAGTCACAGGGGATAATTTGTTTAATGACTGTTAAATATGCAAAATTAACCTTTTGTACATTATTATTCTGGTATATTTTGAATTTACCTTGGATTTTATGACCTATTTCTGTATGCTTGTTTCTTTTGAGGGAATACATGTACTCAGCTGTTAAAGCTAGCACTTTACTTAGACTAACTGCTTTTGGCCCTTAAGGAACCTTGGTATAATGCTAAAAGATTACTAAAACTTTGGGACCTCTTCAGAAGATGTGTGACTGTGGAGTGTACCACAAACCACCAAAGTAACCAAAATTACTAAACAATTTTAAAACTGTGATTTTACATATTTTCTAAGTTTTATTTTCCCTAGTTTCAGTGGCAAGAAGCTTCCTCCTAGCTGTTTCTACTTCATCCCATTCTGAAACAGTTTATTTTGAATTGTTGTCAAGTGGTGTTTGTAATGTTATATGGTATATTGTAGGAAAGGTATTGGACAAATGTTTTCACAAAAAATCTGCAACATCAGCACTAGAAAAACTTTCAGAAATAATGGAGGGGACTTAGAGATCCCATTAACCTGTGTCATTGTATGTTTTTTGCCTTACCTGACAAATTTCAAACTTGTGGAGAAAGAAGCTATCTTCAGTTTTCAGGAGTAGCAGTCAGAGTGTAAACTGCTGAGTTGCCACTACAGCTGTAGCTGGAGAAATTATTTACCTGGGTAAATCAGAAAAAGACAAACCTGTGGCCAAAGAAAAAATAAGGCATTTGGGAGAATTCACCCCTGTTTTAAAAATATGAAAAGTGAATAAATAATAACTTTTCTGCCACAGATTACTTCAGCTATGGGACAAAAAAAATGGTTTTTACACAGAATCTGGTTGACCTTGAGTGGGACATTAACTAGATCTCCTTATCAGTTAGCATTTGCAACTTATTTAACTACTTGAACTCCAGTGCTTACTTTGAACGACTGCAGAATAATAGCACATATCTGGTAAAACTTTTCATAGTATCAAACAAAGTCAAAACCAAGTTACTTTCATTTAATGGTAACTCATTTGATTTCTCATCAAGAGGAATGCTGTGGTTTTTTCCTATGCATGAGTCAGTATTTCATCCACGTGAGGGTGAGCAATCAAACAGCGACATCCTGGCTACTGGATATTGCAATATTGAGATAAAAGGGCTTCCTAAGAGAGGTTTCTTACCCTTTAACACTTAGACTGAGATCGAGTTACAGCTGGTTTAATGGGATGTAAAACCTATTGGGGTTGGCATCACAAACTTTACTAGTTCTAGTGATGTTTACATAATAAACTCAACATATGTGTCAAGGACAGACTGATAGCTTGATTTGAGATATAAAAATGAGATATGGGAACCACATAACAAAAGGAGTTTTGTTTAAGCCAGTTATATGCAATCTGAGATAGCAGAAGCTTGCATCAGGTTAAAGGTCCTTAAATGCCATAACATATAAAATAATGCTTCAGTATTTCCTTGTCATTCGCAGCTGACAGCTGTTGATTTGGAAGGAGATAGCAAAGGAATTTTGAGTTGACTTTAGGTGTGATTGAAAGGTAACACTTAGCATGACAAGTAGCAGATACTTATCATACTGTATAGTGATTTACAAGATTTAACATTTGAATGTACAGGAATTCACCTTTTGGATGACTAACTGCTAGCTTAGGGTCAAACCATGCCACGTTCTGTATGGCTGATCAAGGCAGTAAGAGGACAGAAGGCCATGTGCCATCAGTGCCAGGTCACAGGGACATATTTCACTGTGGTGCCGTGTCCTGCCTCCACGCTGCTGCAGGCTGAGGCTCCCGCAGGCAGCGTGAGGCGGAGAGGATGCTGATGACTCATTTTCCTTTCATTTTCATCCCAAGCTGTTCCCGTGGAACAATGTGCTCTCTCCGGCTAAGCTTCTCACAGCTGAACTCTCCAACAGTTCGGTGTTGATCTCTATAGTTTTGCAGGATCAACAGCAGAACAAGGCATGGAAATTCCTCACCTTATGCATGTTCTCCTAAACAAGTAGCTTGTACCACAGAAGGCTCATGCCCAGGCTGGCCTTCAGCTGCTTTTTCCTAATTGCCTTCTTCTAGCTCTTGGATTTACAAATATGAAACTTAGAGGCCAACATGATAATCGTGAGAATCAAGTCAGTATAGCCCAAATATTGCTATATTTGGGCTATAATGACTTGTGAGATGAGGTGAAGGGTTTAGTCATAAAAGAACTGACTCATTAACTTAATGTGGGATGTGAGCTTTGGATCAATTAATTAGAAAGGGAAGCAGAGGGAGAGATGAAGCAGGAATGAGGTAATTTCCCAGAAATGCTTTATGGTGTTAACTGAAGAATTCAAAAATCCCCCATTTTCTCTACTTTGGAAGATTCTTGAACCGTTTCCCAAAAAACTACTGGGCTTCCACTCCTCCTTCTGTTCCTGCTGCCGAAGCCAAGAACTGGCACATGAATCTGGGCAGGAATAACGATCAAGGCTTCTGGGCAGGGAATCTGGGTAGGAACAAGGCTTGGGACTTCTACACAGTAAGAGTGAATGGAGTCTCTTTGTTGTGTGATCTCGTACTCAGAACTCATTTAAGTTTTTCCTGGAAAAGCCTAATTTTCCTTTTCTATGGAAATTGAGAATCCTAAGATCCTAATTTTCATATCTGTGTAAGATAGCATGAATTCTTCTGAAGTTAACTTAAAACAAGCATTAGGAGCTCCCCTGCAGCCTGCAGCTGAGGAATTCCCCGCAATACCCTAGTGTGAGCTGGATGCCTCAGTTACTCAGTCTTCTCAAATTTGCACCTATTGTCTGCAGCAGTGGTGTTCTGACACCACAATTTACAACTGGACTTACCCTGTTAAATGGCTATTAATGCAAGAACATTTTGCTTCCTATTATCTACAGTGCTGTTTAAACTTGCAGTAGCCACTTTTGTTGCCTTTTTTTTTTAATGCTTGGTTTGATTTCTGATCATGCCTGTCGGATCATTGGAGTGGGTTCTGGCATCCTGTGATGCACAAGCCCACGGCTCAGGTGTGGGGACATGTCAACTCAGCCCAACACTGTGGCATTAATGATGGCATTTCACAGCAAGGGGAAACAGATGATAAACAACTCACAACAGATGATAAATGATTAGGCATGACAATGAAAAATCAAAGGTTTTAAATTAGTTTCAATGTTTGGATTGAATGTATATATAATTACTACTCTGGTATGGCCATGGTATTTTAAAAAGAAATGAGAGATTTTTCTAGGATCTCTTTTAATTTTTTTTAATTTAAGGAACACAATTAATCTGAGCCAAACTTAATCTCTCTTTCTTCCCTTACAAATGCTGTTTGCTCTAGCAAAGAGTTTGTTGCAAAAGCTATAAAATGACATACACAGTAGGAATTATTGTATAAGGCTCTTCATTTGTGGTACTGATTCTCCTGGTTTGCAGATTGCATAGGGGAACAAAAGAAGACAAGGTTCCTCCCCTGGGCAGGTCGTAATCTAAACTGGGAACTGAGTTGACTGAAGTGGAAGAAATGTATCCTCCTTTTTCCCTCCAGAGCGAACTTTCCTCCAGTTTGGCTCAGGCCTGTTAGAAGATGCCTTCGACGCGGTGCTAATGGCGGCACTGCCATGTGTGGGCAGGGCTGGCAAGAACAACTCTGAACCCCCGCTGTTGGCTGGCTCTGCGGTTCTGGCAAGGAGCGAGGCGGGTCCCCGTCCGGAGCAGGAGCCGCCCCCGACGTGCCCGGGCTCGGCACCCCCGGTGCCGGGGAGCGGAGCCGCGGCGCTCCGGGCCCTCGGGGACGCCGTGCAGCCCCACGCGAGGCCGATGCCCCTGCAGAGATGTGGGGCCCCTCTCCGAACCGCGGCTTCCCAGCCAGGCGGGTTTCTCTCCCAAAAGCTCCATTTTTAACATCTCTGCCTTCTCCTCACCAGCAGCTCAGGGCGGCAAGGCCGCCTGCCCGCCCGCAGCCACTGACGCCTTCTCAGGGTAGCCCGGGAGCCCGCTCGGGGCTCGCCGCTCGCGTGGAGAGGCCGAAACACCCCCGTCACGGCTCCGACCGGCCCGCCCCGAGCGTAGCCGGGCGGGCAGCACCGCCCCGACAGCCCCTCCGCCTCCCGGGGGCGGTGCGCGCTGACGCGGCAGCGCCGCGGCTTCTCCGCCGGCCGAGTCGCACAATTATGAGAAAGAGGCGCCGGGCCGAGACCGCCGCCAGCTCTGGGTCCCGGTGCGGAGCCGAACCAGCGCCGTCCTCCGCGTCCCGCGCCTCCCTTCGCCCCCGGAGCGTCGTCCTCGCCCGGCCGCTCCCCACCCAGCCCTCCGCTGCCGCCGAGCCCAGCCCCGATAGATGGAGACAGGCCCCGCCACCGCCGACGCCGAACCACGAGCAGGAGCTGCCCGGCGAGAGGAGAACCAGAGTCGGCGCCGAGACCCAGCCCGGCCCGGAGGAGAATGGTGAGAGCGGCGGGGCGCGGGGGTGCCGCGGCGGCGGGGCCGGGCGCGCCCGGCGGGGCGGGGGAAGGACGGTGCCGCCGGCTCAGACCTGTCCCAGCCGGCTG
>VYZT01006692.1:556359-640970 GCA_013400735.1 Pomatostomus ruficeps | reverse complement strand
CAGCCGGTCCCGCTCCCCCTCCGCGCCCCGGGCAGCGCCGGGTCCCGCGGCGAACGCACCGCTCCGCTCTGGAACGCGAGCTCTCCGCGCTGCCGCCGTCCGTCATGGTGGCTTGGTCTAATACCAGAATTCGCACGGTGTAGTTCTCTGGGCTGCAGCAGTTCCTCCCCTCTGATCTTTACACCTATTCGATTTTTGCAGTTTCTACATGTTATGCATAAGGGAACATGCATAGACTTAGAAAGAGATGTATTCGTGATGCAAAGAAAACACATTTTCACAGTTTCTACATGTTCTGCATAAGGGAACATGCATACCCTTAGAAAGAGATGTATGAGTGATGCAAAGAAAACACATTTTCAATTCCTGCTCTTTATTTTGGCTGTCAGTCGGTTCTTTATCCGTATAAGTTTATTCCTTAGTTAGTATTTACAGAATTTAGAGTGACTCATCACATCAAGTGCTTTTAAGTAATTTTGAAAATAAAGTGTGAAGTCTAAATATGTGGATTTCTACAATCTGCTTGCACACTTCTAGTCAGATGCTCTGTTTAGTCATTTCAGATAAAGGTGTTTTATTTCACGGTATCGTCTTCAAAAGCACGGGGATTCGTGCCCATGAGTCTTCCATTTCTCAGTGTATCTGTGAACTGTGTGGAAATGTGGGCTGTGTTTTTCTAGAAGCTGCAAATCCAGCACTCCTCTAGGAAGAAGCTGAAAGTGCAACCTTCCATTCTGACTTAAAAGAGTGCTTGGCATCTGCCACTTGTGTGGTACTTGCTCTTCTCAGCTGAAGTGTTGGTGTTGGGTTTAGTTTCGAGGAGTGAGGGATTTGGGGTTTTTTGTTTGTTTCATTTTTTTAGTTTAGCTCTTGGGGGGGTTTTTTGGTGCTGACATAGCCTAAAAACGTACAGATTGGTTTTAACCATCACAGTTTTGTAAATTCGAGACTCAGCAGCCTTTACGGCAATGTAGTGTGTTTGTGATGTTTTGTATTTGCTGTGTATTTACCAAATGTTTTGAAACCACTGTTAAACAGGTGTTTTGGTTGAGTTGAATGTAGGACATTTTATGGAAGTTCATTTTGCTAAAAAGTTCCCTGCTGCTCCGTGACTATTTAGAAGCTTTGAATAATTGCTGGACAGTGTCCAACATGAAATCAGGAATTATTCTAAGGAGCGAGTTGTTCAATGTGGCAATTCCGGCTGTTCGGTCTTTTTTTCAAACGTGGCTGTGTGGGTGAGATAAGTGTCTGCTAGATCATCCTTCATACCTTCTGGTATGAGGCCATTCTTGACTTTGCTGTTTCAAGGCAGGAGCAGGGAAACCTTTATGCATGTGGAGCTGTTTCGGCTGGGTTTGGACTGTTTGTACCTTAGTTTCCTGATGTTGTACTTTGATACTTTTTTTGCTTGCTTGAGCTCAGCAGTGGAAGGGTAATGTTCACTTGTCATACAAAGGCACCTTGAAACATCACCTTGCATTTGGCAGTTATCTCATAAAGACACTGTATCAGATCATCTGCCTCCCCACATGGATTGTCTTGGAGAGAGTTACTCCATTGTGTTTTAAACTTTCATTTCTTTTCTTGTCCCTTGGGGCTCTACCTAACTAGTCTTGCTGCATTACCATTTTGTCTTACCTCATCAGCCCAGCTTTCTCTGCTCTGCTGGTGATAGACTGCAGCATCCCAAGTCCTCTCTTTTTCTCATCCTTATCTTTGCCACTTGCTGTGCTTCCCTTTCCTGGAAACTTTGGAGCAACACCCAGACTTTTCATGCTTCTCTTTCATGGCCCATTCATGAGGTGCATTTCTATTAACTGTTAAGTCCTCGTGAACAGTCGTGACAGATGAGCGTGTTCTAAACAAAACAATATTGTTTTGAAGTTGAGTAACTGACTGACACAATAGAGTTTGGCTATATTGTTTTGCGATTTGACACCAGTAATGTTGCAAATAAATCTCTGAGAGAGCTTGTCAAAGGTGTGAAGAGAGATGATAGAATTTTGCAGTCTTGAGAGACTTGAGAGTGGATTTCTATATTGTAAAGCTTTGAATACGTAGACAGTATGAAATGATACTTCTCATGCCAAAATGTTTAACCTGAAAAATATATCTGTCTTTTTTTTTTTTTTTTAGCGGATGTTTATTTCTTTTGGAATTCCAGATTTCTTTCAGCAGTGTCTACTTTGGCTGTGATATTTGTGTGCCATGTTAATTTCCTGCAACAAGCAACATTAGTTCTGTTTCTTTGTCCCACTTTTCTAAGGGCAAACTGACAGTAAAATCAACGTGTGTGTTTTTCATAATTGAAGTTTTGTTTGTGAGGTGAAGTTTCTTCTTTCTGTGAATAATTCCGTCTTGGTGCATTTTACTTTCAGCGATTGAAATTTCGGCAGCTGACTTTTCAGCAGATAACTTACTGAATAATCTCATTCTCTGTGTGTATTTGGATAAGATACTTATATAATTGTTAAAGCTGTGTCACTTTTTACCTCCGATACTGACAAATAGCTGTGGCTCCTGTCAAATGAGTCTATCTGCTTCATTGGTTCTACAAAAAATAGTCCACTTGACCTGTGGTAGAGCTTGAACGTTTGTTGCACACTTTCTTTGTATTCCCTGGCCTGAAGCCTTCTTTTTCCTCTATTGTAGTCTCTGCAGTCTTGTTATTGTCTTTTTTTTAATTTAATCCCATGGCTTTTGCTCACATAATGAGAATGTAGAGGTGATGGTGTCACGTATCGTGATACAGCCAGTACAGAAAGTGATCTGCCTAATCCTTGGTTTCTGTTATTTTGATTATGGGAAGCTTGGCTTTTCTTATGCTTGAATTATAGGTGTTTTTGTGTTTCAAGTAATAGAAAACTAATCTAACAAAAGAGCAGAAAAAGTCAACCCCCAAGACCTCAGTGTTGGCCAGCCTTGCTCCCTGGCCTGGCTCAGCACAGGCTTAGCTGGGCATCCCTGCTGCCGTGCAGGAGGGGAGGGAGGATGTGCAGGAGGGGACTTGTCTTTTTGGTAGCAGCCAGTCATCAAACAACCGACCAGCTGCACCTTAGCTGGGTGGGACCACAGCCCTGAGCAGCAGCGGGGGTTCCAGGAGCAGTCTCCATCACAGCTGCTCCACTGATGGAAGGAATGCTATTTTTTTGAGGAGTGGTGAGTTTTTTTCAGCCTTTACACCTTTCTTTTGCCTAGCCTGTAGAGTGTGAGCCACTTTCTTCAACTGTCAGGTTTGCTGGACCCACAGAACAACCTGAGTTTGTTGTTCTTCCCAGCCATTATAATTTTTGCACAGGAGAAGGGACCACGCAGGTTGTCTAATTGCTTTTAGGTGAGCAAAGGAGAGTTCTTACTCCTGTATTCTTTCCAAGAAAGAAGGGCTGTGTGAACTTCTGATGGGATAATGAAATATAAAAAACAAGAGAGAAGCTGTATAGGATTTTTTTTCCTTCCAAAAATTGGCTGAAAAGTGTCCTGAACATGTGGGGAATACAGGGAGTAAAATAACTGTATTGCTAATGGTGGTGCTGGTAGTTCTGCTTTATGAAAGGACTAGAATATTTAATTGTGGCAAGTGGTTTGACAGCATATGGAATAAGGATGTTGCAGGATTAGTCTGTAAGATAAATGTGGTTGATTGCCAAGGAGAATTTAAAGGATGGTGCCAAACTAACAGCACATTAAAGCTTGGTTTACAAGTTACGTGGTTTTTTCCCCTTAACTAAACCAAAGTTCAGATGTTTCTGAAATGGTAGGATTGGATTAAACCTTAATGATGGGAATTTCTGTGTTTCTTAAAAGATCTTAAGTGTTGCATCATAATTACAGTTTATTTAATCTTTATGTTACTAAGAACAGTATAAGTTTTTTTTCCTGAAGACTCATGAACTCATTCTAACCTGAGCTGCTTCATGCATTTTGTTGTCACATTTTCAGAAATGTTTGAACACTCTGTGTGTACGGCAAATGTGCGGTTGCTGAGTTAATGTATGTCAACCCATGTTTATTTCATTTGTTCGCATTTCAAGGAGGATGGCATGTGATTTGTGTGGTAGCGTATCTGTTGATTTTCTACAGCTGCAAATCAGAATTTTAGAGGCTGATTCAGTAATCAAGTTAGTACTCTGTTGTGTGTAGTTGGACAACTGATGTTTTTAGATCATCCAGCTTCAGAAACAGCTACTGTAAACCCTTGTGAAGCTTTATTGGGACTTCATCTTCAGCCTGTCTGTGGAGAGCCCTAGTTTACATCACATACAGTCCAACACAAAATGCTTATTTTGTTTAAATGCACATCATGTGTTTTGCAAAGAGCATGCACCAGGCCAATACACAGTTTCAGTGAGTGTAGCTGTGTGCTTACAGTTTGTGAAAATTAGGCACATGTGGATCTTACCAATGTCTAGACTTCCTGCTAGTAATTGTAACAGCAAGAATTGGAGGCCTCTTTTTGATTTTTCAATATCTTTTTCAAGATCTGTAACAGCCTGGTCAAGCTTTTTGTTTCTTAGTCATGGTTCCCAAAGCCTGCTCTGGATGACTCCCAGTGCTATTGGATTCTGCCTTTAATTGTTTACTGCTGAACAGAGCAGACATAAAAAAAGGGAAAGAAGTTGTAGTTTTAAAAAATGGCATATTTCAATTAAGTTCTGGTTTGCTGATTTTGATTTTTTGTTTTTATTTTTTTACTGGCAACCTTTTGGGTGATTATGGAAGTATGTTTTTGCTGTGTTATACTATATCATCCTTCCTTGAGAATACTATCTCAGTTACAGCTCTAAATGAGTTTGATCTAGGTGTTCAGTCTTTCACCAGAACTCTGTAAACCTCAAAGCCTGGGAAAGTGTCTGTTACAGCTCAGTCAGTCCCAACACAATGGTTTTTGTAATTGAATACCAGCTTTTGTTCCATGCTTTGTCCACACTTACCTCTACCCAAAGTACCTATTTTCTTTAGTTTATCTGCTTGATTCCTCTCACCTCTGCTAAGAGTTTTTACCTTGTAGTTTCCTGACTTATGCTGGGTCGAATTTTGCAAGATGTCCCTGGCTGATGGTTCTCATCCAAATGTCTGCTAATTTTTTCTCTAATCCTGCAGTTTTTGTGAAATGTAAACTTAAGAAACTTGGCTCTAAAAGTTTAAATTTAATAAATAAATCTACATTTATGCCTTCTGCAAATGAATTTCTAGATGCTTTGTTAGGAAAATTTCATTTCACAAGCACTTATTGCTTAAAAATTTCGAGACTTGAGGCACTCTTAGAGCTAGTATTATTTAGCAGCCTAGTTCTTCCCACTCCTAGTCATTTTATTGACGATATCTTTTTTGACTGACCTGGAATGCTTGAGATGTGTTGCAGGGCAGTAACCTCAGGTTATGGGTTGTTGTTCAAGCCTTTTACTAGCTGTTCCCACATCTGTCAAAGCTCTTCTTAAAGGTGTGTTGTAATCCAGTCTAAACTCATCTAAACCCTGGCTGTCACCCTTTCACCTGTCCCTTTGTGTTTCCTTGTGTGCTCAGTCACTGGGGATCTGAATTGAATAAACTTCTTGTCACCTCCTTTCCTTTTTTTTTTTTGCGGATTATTTTGTTGGTCATTTCCCTGAATTGGCTTCCACGTGACTGCATAAATGCTGGTGCTGGTATGAGATAGGTTGGGGTCATGTGCAGAGGCTTAGGAAAATGGGATTGTGGCACCCCAAACTTGACAGGAGCTGTGAAGCGGGACTGGAAGCTTGCTCTAAGGTGCCTGAGATTTGGTTTGTGCCGTTGCATTAGGAAGTGCTCAGTTACTCTGTGTATCACCCACGGTAGGTGGACGTTTTCTGGGTCTCGCAGCCTTGTGCGCCGGCATGGATGGAGCTGTGCCAGCACAAGTCAGGTTCCATGGCCTCTTCAAAGTGTAAACCAAATTGCTTTGTAGACCTTGTCTGATTGTACTGCAAGCACATGGTAGCTATTCTGGAATACTGCTGTACCTAAATTCTTGTTCTCAGAGGATGTTTTGCTTGACCTGCTTTTGTGAATGTGTGCTAATAGATGCAGGGTCACTTGTTTTTACCAGATGTGCTGTGCTCCAGTCTGTCTCTGGACTGAGCTGCACAGTGGTGAGTTTGATGCCTCCCATCAGGTAATTTCTGTTGGCAAATGATTCACTGCTTGTAACTTGTCTTGCATAACAAAATATTGCTGGATTTTTTTCTCAGTGTTCTTAGCATACAGCGTATTTGCTTTTTAGTGCTATTCCCATTCTTGTTTAACTTTCTCAGGAAGCTAAACCTGTTTCTTTGGGTTAGGAGAGACCAAAGCTGCATTCTACTAATGTATCTGCCAGAGCTCAGCACAGCAGCCATGTGGACGGGTTCAAAGACAGTCATGCTGTACAACATTGTTAAAATTGCACGCAGATTGGCTTTGTGCAGTGAGCATAATGCAGTATTCTAGTTTGTGGCCAGAGCCAGTCTGAAAAAGCTGTTTCCTTTCAAAGCCTGTCCCTGGTGCTGCTGCAGGTCATGCAAGTCTTTAGGCATAACTTCAGTCACCTGGATAGGTTAAATTATGCATGTGCTTAAGTGACACATGATTGGAGCCTAAAAATACCAGTTGTGTAATTACAGAACTGTTAATCAACTTTCTCTTCAATTATAAAAATCAGTTAATCTACACAAGTAGGTGTAGTTAATGATGTTTTAAATGTCAAAGCCTTGCCAGTTTCTCCTGTGTTCCCTGCCTGCATTATTGTCTGTAGTTTGCAGAATTCTGTTAAATAGCAAATGTAATAAAACTTCAGCTGCAGGCATTAGAAGAGTGCATGGCTGAAGGGGATCTTCTGGACCAAAAGTTTGAGAGAGATTAATCTTGAAGCAACTGCTGTTCATGGTAGTAAACCTTGCACTAGGGAAAGAGTAATGAATCACCAATCCCTAGCTGACAAATATCCTAGAGAACTGTTTGGAAACAAAGCATTGTCTGCTGTGTCAGTGCCTCTGGATGCAGAACGAGTTGGAAAAGGCTCCGTCTTCCCGATTCCCCAGGCTCCTCTCTGCTGACCTCATAACTGCTGCTGAAGGTGTTAGTGGGTTTTGCTGCCAGCTGGCCCTGGGGACAGCCCCGTGAGCACTCACCTGGCCTCAGCCAGGGCACTAAGCACGGATGTGGAGGTTGGGATGGACTTTTACCTCTTAAACTGGCAGCAGCTGGCTTCGCAGCCAGAGGCACTGAAAAACAGAAATATCCACTTAAATAACCTTCGCCCTTCAAATTTGTGCGACGTCAGCAATGCTCTCGATGAGGATTTGTGCCTTTGCCTCATTAAACAATTGGTCTGTCTTAGTCTTGGTTTCTTTTATAAACACCTTATGCAGAAAAATCCTTTTTAAAATTTTTGGCTGTAGAAACCCCACAGCTTGTGTGCATTTTTCAATATAAATCTTACTGCTTTATGTGCAACTGCAGGACTTCTCGCGGTTAAATTCTCTGTAATTGTGTCAAGTGCTTTAGTGAAACAATGTGGCCTTTTTATGTTGCTTATATAGGGAAAGAGGGCAGAAAACACTCATCATCCTTGTCCTGGTTTGGGCTGCCAGCTAGTGTTACAGGTGAGCATTCTGCCGTGCTGAAGGCTGCTAACAAACGAGTCATTGTGTGAATGTATCCTCTGGTGGTGCTCCGTGTTTCTGGCCCACAAGAGAAATATTTGGTACTGGTGTAATCACAGTACTTTGCTGGACAACGCGATGCAGTAGACTTTGGGCTGTGCTTTCTTCCTGGTGTAGAAAATGTGCAAGAGCGAAGCTTTTCTTTCTGCCTTCAGAAAAATTCTGTTTTCAGGTTGTAGAAGGATGTTTTCCTGGTCACAGGCAATCTGCAGAACACAGGTAGACTTTGCAGACAGGGGGAGGATTATTCGCAAGAGCTAATTAGGCACTGAGTCCCCAGGCTTGCTCACTGGAGACCAAGGGGGATTTGGAGCAGCTCTTTTCTCTCTGCAAAGAGGATGTAGAAAAATTAGCACTGCTGAGATAAGGTTAGTCATTTTGACTATCCTCTTGGGTGTCATTACTGGGTTTTTGGGGGGTTTTCTGACAAATCTAAAGATCTTGCATGTAGGACAAGAAAAATCTTTAGTAATTAATGTATTAGGAGTTAGTTGAATGTTAATTATGCCATGAATTAGAACAAATCTTCAATGCCAGATGAGAATGGGTCCTATTCTTAAACACAGTGTATCTGCCCCTCCAAAATGTGACCTTAAGCAATATGTTCTTGCTTCATTGGCAGCTCTCCGAGAAATAAAGAAATACAGTCTTAACTTCCTTTCCTTCCTGGATATCAGGGTATGTGTGCATAAAGAAGAATAAATCTTTTTGTGTGTCAGATCTGTTGTCTTTCCCTGGGTGCCTAAAGCCAGTGTGCTTTTTGGGGATTATTTTGATATTCCTTGACAATATGCTTAGATCAGCTCAGCTCTTCTGCCAACCCACTATCTTTCTGCCACCAAAAAGGATGTCCTACTTCCCTTGTTCCCACCCTGATCATGGCCATGTGATCCTTACTTGTGCCTTAGTTTTCTGTCCAGTTTGCATCTGAATCTGTTCATTCTGACATTGAAGCTACCTGCTTTTTCTTTCCCCTCCCTTTGAAAGTCATGTGCTGGTTTAGGGAGCTCAATCAACTCCCCAAAGGGCGAGTGCACAACTGCAGGTGGGGGAGAAGTAGCAGGAGAATGGGTGGGAGGGCAGAGTAGGAACTTCCTCAGCTTGTCTTCTCTGACTGCACCCTCGCTTTATAATCTGAAGAATTGCATCTGTTAAAGCAAATATTTCTCCTGTGTTTCTTGGCTTTGCCAGGACCTCCACCTCCCTACTGGTGTCTTTTGTTTCTCTAGAATGATTGTCTTCACTCTTTCTCCAGTAGGCCAGGGAGGAGCCTGTCCCAGGTATTAGTCCAGTACAGCTTAGGCAGGCCTTTGTGCCACATACCACTCAGCATTGGTGAGTTTTACTGGAATTTAGTATACTGGAAGAAATTACCATAAATAGAAAACATTTTCCATGTGAAGTCATGTTGTGGTCTCTCAATATCATTTAATTAGTTGTTTCCCCTACCCTGGGAAAAAAAAAACTCCAACAAACCAACCAAAAAAAAAAGAGGGTACTTTATTTCTAAAAATAATGTATTTAGTTTCTGAGTAATTATTTAGACTTGTGGTATTTAACATAGAAGAGCCTCTGAAAGCATCAAAAGCTCAACAACCCTCAAAAACAGAGGGTGGAAATTTTAAAAAGTGCCTAAATAAACATTGTGTATTATTTCAGACAGTAATTAGCTGCTTTCACATTTCCCTAATAAACTCAGTTAAGTTGCTTTGCAGTTTTCTAGAGTAGGAAACAGAAACTACTTGAATATTTTTGTGGGGAACTTTATCTTCTGATAAGAGTTTAGGTACCTGGATGTCTCTGGGATGCTGTCAGGCTACTTGTGCCCCGAGGGGGTCTGCAGTCAGCGTGCACTGAGCAGCTGCAGGCTGAGCTGGCTGTGAGAGGAGAGCTGCTGCTCTGTCTTCCCAGGCAGGGGAAGTGTAACTGAATCCAGCAGCTCTTTGTTATGAGCTGTATTTAAAAATGCTTAAGTCTTTGTAATTCGACAGTAGGTGAACTATAGCAAATTCTTGGTTTTGGCTTGCTTTTATGCCAGCTCATCCTACTTTCTCCCTCCTGTTCTAATCTCTCAAGAAGTCTGATCACTGGAAAGAGCTGACCAAAACGTTTGCTTCCCCTACTGTGGCTAGCAAATACTGGCACATTGGTGTACACCTGTGTACAGGCAGGGAAAACCCAAAATTCTAGATCTGTTTCAGGTGGATTTTTGGTTGCGTGTTTGCGGATGGGCCTCTTTCCTAGTTTCACTAGTTTTGATTATAACAATAAATTTGTTTTCCAGATACTGTGTCTAAACGTAAATTCTGTGCAATTTCATCATCCTTAGCAGTGGTCTGGTGCTGTCTCCTATTTCATGTGCCCACTAGTATGTTCTGTTGCTCTTCCTTCTCACCCATGCTGTTCAGAGAAATATTATTGATCTGTCGTAATTAATGTGGCCATAGGCTTCCTTTTTTTTTAATAGGTATTCAACAAGTTGTCTGAGGCCAGCTATGTCAAAAATCCCTTAGTGATAACAAGTTTCCATTGCTCTAGTGAGTTAATAATAGCCTGCTTGAGTCAGGAGGCACCAGAATCTTTGCTGTGATGATAGACAAGTGTCTTTCCTTGTACGACATGAAAAATAAGTCAGATCTGTAAACTGAACAGGCTAAGAAAGTGGTAGAGCAAGACAAACAGCATCCACCCTTCCAGTTTGCTTTTGTAGTTGTAATGTGCTTCAGCACATACTGAATTAATCAGATGTTCATGCACTTCGTGAACTAGAAAAGGAGGACTTTCCTTAAATCTGCAGCTCGAATATCGCTGAAGTACATCCCTTGTACGAGATGAGGGGTTTGCAGCCTGTAAAGCTGTCTAGGAACAGCCGCTGCCAGAGCTGAGGTTTTTCATCAGGGCACAAACCAGAAGCAAATTGAGGGCAGGATTAATTATTTGTCTGGTCACACGAGCCCTCTCCTACTGCTTTATTTCCAGAGGTGGCCACCAGTGACTCCTTTCTTGCATCTGTGACTGATATTCCCTGGATGAATGGGGAAGGAAGGGACTGGAGGTTGCTTGAGGACAGCAACCGGATCCAGACTATGTGAGTTGCTTTACTGCTGAAACCATGCCTCAAGCCTCATTCCTTCCCAAAATAAATCCAGAGGTTATAGGATTGTCTGTTTGTACACCCTCTGTGGCACGTGCAAGGTAAGCCCAGCGCTTGCTGGAAATGTGAGGTACGAACCAAAGGAATACTTTCATGTAGAGTAAATCTGGTGAGCCAGGAAGCGCAGGGGTTTCAGCAGCCGGCACAGCCTGTCCCTTCCGTCCCTTTGGAAGGACCAGGGAGCGGCAGCAGCCTTCAAACCCACAGAAATGTTTTGACCGACTTAAAAAGACTTGGCGTCGTTCTGTGCGTGTTGGTGAGTAGGAATGCTGACTCTACCTTCCTGCTGCTCCTATTTAAGGGAGTGTGTAGGCTTGCAATGTGCATCTGGTAAGGGCAGAACGATGGCAGGCTGCAGCTAAATCCCTGGTGCTGCGAGAGGTGGGGAGGATGCAGGCTGTACAATTGTATCCCTGTGCATCAGGAAGGGAAAGGAGGCTGGATGTTTAAAAATGTCAGAGATTTGAGGTTGGTTTATAGGGGTCATTAAACATAATTAAAAGTGGGTTTTAAGTGAGGGACCCTATCAGAAAGAAGCAGGCACTGTATGACAGGCTTGCACACATTCCTATGTACCTTATCATGCTTCTTTTGTTTGGTGTTTGTTTTGTTTTAATCTCATTTGAAGAAAGTGAATATTAAGAGTGAAAATGTTGGCAGAAAAGCTGTAGCAATATTTCTTGTAGTTACAACTACACACTCCTTCTCTATCCTTTTCTTTCATCCATGGTGTTAAGTTTTAGGGAGTAAAGCATCTCCTTTGAAAACTCAGTGGTTTGTTGCTTCTAGGTCATAACTTCAGTATATGTTTTGAAATATGTTATGGAATACATCAAAATATGATTGGTCTGTGAGCTCAGAGGAAGTAATTTATAAATTCCCTAGCAGGGCTACAATTTTTTAGCTTGGTATTTCATTGGTTGGGAAGACTGCAAATGTAAACTATTCTGAAATCAGCTTGCTTTAGGTCACAGCAATGAAACTGGTTTACCTTCTGTTGGATTTTCTTTTTCCTACCAAAATTCCAAATTCTGTCAATGAAAGTTGTCGGAGAATAAAAATTAAAATGCATTTCTCTCCTTGCTTGCCCTCGGCTTTTCTGAAGGCGTGTTCAGGAACAGCTTGCCATCTGCTCTGCTGACACAGTCTCAGGGAGTCTCTGATTTTGGCAAGCTTAATTACTGTATCTGTTATAATTGGGCATTTAACTCTGAAGGTGTTTATTATTGTATCAGCTGAGAAAAAGCCAATTTGAAATTATGCCGGGTGTGATTGTCTTCTGAAATCAACTGATGGCCCATTCCGTATTGACCTGAGCTGTCTCATACTGTAGAAACAGTTGTGAAATATTTTCTAGGTATATATTAATATTCATTTATGCCTTGTGTGGATGGTGTATGCATTTTCAAATTTAATACTTTGTAAAAAAGAGGAATAATTTTATGGCTGGTGTAACTGCTGAATAGCACAGACCTTCACCTATTAAATAAATAGATGAATATATTTTTAAATATGCTGCATTTACTCTGAATTTCCCACTGAAAGACCTGTATTGCGGTTAGAAGATAACTTTCCCAGCAATATGGGTAAAGTGGATCGAGTTTCAATGGAATAAAAATGTACCAAAAATATGAGGTTCGGTGGGTTTTATTCTGGTGCACCAGGGTTAAAAGTCACCACTTCATAATGCTAAATTCTGTGTGTGAATTTAGAGTATTCTTAATTAAATAAATCTGCAGAAAAAAAATCCCTAAACAACTGAATTATATGCTTTGTAATCGTACAGTGAAATAATTCTCACAAAACCAGCCTGTTCTCCAAATAGCAGATTGGAATAATATTTCTCAAGTTTGAGAGAGCCGTAAAAATCCCTTTTGACAAATCCTCATTACTCTTTGCATCCAAAACTGCACGTGGATTCAGGGAGTTCTGTGGTGGCTTCATTGCGTCAGAGAAGAACTTGATGAAACAATAGCTACTCTGTTAGAGACCTGGATTGCTGTGAAATCTGTTCAGAGCAAATCTCCTGAACTGTTTAATAAAAAATAGGATTGTTGAAGGTTTGTTTCCAGCACTAAGGGAGCCATTGAGAAGAAGATTCGTATCTTTGCTTTCTGGCTCACTTGAGATCTGCTTCCCATGTGCAGAACTGACAGAAGGCTTTCTCTGACTGCCCTCTTTCCTTCCCTGCTTCAACAGTTTTCATTTAAAGTAAACCCAGTAATTTTTTTGCTGTTAAACAATCTCTTTTCAGGGCTGTAGCAATATTTTTCACTAGAGAAGCTTTTCAATCCAGAAAACTGGAGCTGTTTGCTTTCTTAGAAGTCCAGTGAAGCCTGGTGAGCTGATTTGTTCAGAACTGGATCTTCAGCATAGCAGAGACACCTTTCGTGCATGATGGGTCTGTCTGAGCTGATCACATTCTGTGACAAGAGATGCCCCAATGCATTTGGGAAAAAAAAAAAGGAACCAACTTTTTCTTGTAGATGAAGCTGGTATTAGGTATTCTTTGTTTTAGGCAAAGAAGTAATCCTGATGCAGCAGGTAAAATATCCTTGCTAAAGTTTTCATTTATAGTGGATTAAACAACTCATTTAGAGTGACATACTTCGCAGAGATACATTAAAGCACCACATAAATCTCTTTTGGCATTGTGATAACATCTGAGCCTCTTTGTCTTTCGAGTATTGCACATATCCATATTTTCGGTGGAAGTTAGTACAAAAAATTGAGGTTGGCTGATATTGTAGATACTGATTCAGGAACAAGTTCTGCAGGTGCTTTGTGTGTGTTGTGCTCTCTCTGGACAGACAGCACTGTTACTCTATGTCAGAGAGTCTGTTAAATATAGTTCCCAATACTAGCTGGCTAAATGCTTTGTTTTCTCCCCCTCTTTTAAAAAACAAAACAAAACCCCCAAACTAAAATTATAGAAGTATGTAACTTTAAATTGAAGGGAAAGCAAGTAAATTAAATGCCTGGGGTTTGCTGTGGAGCCCAGTTTAAAACAAATGTTAGCAAATACATGGCTTCAAACTGCCTAACTTTTTTTTTTTTAATCTTCCATCTGCTTATTTGCTAAGTTAGATGAAGTTTTGAAGAGTTTCATCAGATGATAAATGTTTCCTTGAGGAATTGAGTTGTGCTCTGCTAGTATTTTTAATACAAAATTTGAAGTATTTTCCTTGGTAGATAGGCATAACTGTCTTTCAGATGGCTCTCCATCCCATACACAATGGTTTAGTTACTCAGCTCATCCTGGGGTGCACATTTTCAGTATTATTCAGTTAATTTGTCCTAAAAACAAGTCCAGGTGCTTTATCTGGAGTGTGGTTCTTATTGCCTTAAGGGCTTGAAGCGCCTACTGGAAATCTTTTCAATGAGCTATTTATGTAGAGGAGGCTCTATAATGTTATTAAAACTTACTTGAAACTTTTCATTTGGTGCTTTTTTTTTATGGCTTCTCTTCCCACAAGAAGCTTTGTGAGTTCTAAACTACTTGATATGCATTAACCTAATTGGATATTGCATTTATCGCGGTTGTTTGGCTTTATTTAGCTTTATTCAATGTATTGAGCATAAAACCAGTAAGATAGCGGTTTGTCTGGAATTTCTGCCTTTCAGCTGTTGCTGCAGGAGCCCAGTGCCTGGCTGGGGTTGGTTGTCTGGGCAGGGATCACAGGTCAGTCCCATGGTGCAGCACGTGTTTGGGTAATGGAGGGGGTTTCTCAGATAAGAGACCCTCTGGGGAGTCACGACAGGAGTGTGCGCGGTGTGTGTGGTTATATAAGAAGCAGTAACTTCATGTTGGAACATTGTCTGTGGACAATTCCTTGAACAGACAAGCTAAAGGACATTCTTGGTACACAATGTCTCAGAAATGTTTTGAAATTTATCTTGTTGGCTGTAAGTGACCTAGACAGATAGGACTCATCTGCGGCAGTGCTAGCTCGACTGCTCCTGCTGCACATAGTTTCCACTGTGTCTTCTTGTTTTTAGCTTGCTGAAACTTTCCTGTATTTTCTTCTGTCCAGATGGAAAAGAAACTTTTTGGAAAATATGAGACAGTGAAGAAAGAATATAGAGTCTATATTAATTTTTAAATAAAGGACAAGTAAAATTGGTGTATCTTTTCCTTCAGAAAGTATTACATGTATTGAACTGCCATATGGTGTAAGCCAAGATTTGAAAGATGAAATATGAGATGGTGTAGTAAGTGATATGACTTCTAAATTTGAAGCTCAGTCTGTGCAATCAGTAACTGAAATCCCCATTATAAGCCCTCCACAAAGGTCACAGTTTGGCAAATTATTTTTAATTTGGGTCAGTTTCCTGATTCGGTGGGGAGCTTTACTGAAAAATTGTCAGGAGAACTGCTGGGTTGGTAGGCACTGTTGCAGCCTCCAGAGCAATATAGCTGGGAAAAGTTAAATTTTAGGTCTGTAAGAAATACTGTTACAATATTGTAACTTATGATCTTACAACAGTACACAGTATCACAAAAGAGTAGAAAAAATAAATTGGATCCTTTTGTGCGTGAAGAAGTTCAGGCTTGCCAGCTACAAATATTATTTATACTTGCCATATTTGTGATATTTGAAAATCATGCAAGTAATTTTGCTGTCTTGCCAAGCAGTCAGGCTTTCTTTCTATAGAGAAAATAATTTAGACCAAGCTTGTTGAATAAACTAAGAATTTCACAATAGCTTGATAAGGCTTTGCCATACTGTCCTGTATTAATTCCTAGAACTTAATTTTCTTCTTATTTTAATATGTTGAATGAGAGGCTCTTATAAACGTGAATTAAAGGGGGGAGAGTTGTAGGTGGTTGGTTTTTATTTCTGAGACCTGATCTCATGCTGTACTTAGGTAATGGTTTCTTTTTTTTTTTTTTTAATTTTTTTCACTTGCTATATGGAAGACCTGAAATTATAGTTTGTGGTAAAAGTTTCATTCTGCAAAGAGACTTGCTAAAGTTACCCAGTATGAATTTCAGTAAAGATAACACATAAATCTTGAGCAGGTACATTTAAATGATCTCTATTGGAGCTTTGGAGTGCTAATGGTGTTGCTGAATCAAACATAGCTACTATTAAAATGGCTATGATAAAACTTCCACCTGGTTTAAAAGGCCATGGGATTATCTTGGCATTTAGGTACTTCCAGAAGTCAGAAAATAGTTGGGCATGTTCTCATGAGTTTGTAGTTCAGCAAGGACTTGTGTCAGTTTTGTTTCAAATAGCAATTAAAATTATTTCAGCATTGGTGAAACTTTTGGGAGAGGACACATTTATTAAAAATAGTGTAAAGCATTTCCGTTAATCATGAACCCCGGGTGAGTATATCTCTTCTAGATTATTGAATCTAATCCATGTACTTTCTGCTTCTTGAAGTTCTTTCAGAAGTGCTGAAAGACACAGTGAACTTTGTCTGCTCAGAAATCAGTACAACCAGAGTGAAGTATCTTGTAAAACCTAAAGCCTAAAATCTGTGCAAGAGCCCTGTTGACCTCTTTGGGATGAGGAGTTAGTAGTTACTGTAGTACCTCTTCCAGAAAGGTAGAAGGTAAGAACTATTATGTGTAGAGACAAGATCCTGCCAGCAGTGTCTGCCGAGAGGTCTTAATGTGGTGAAATTTTCATAGACTCATTTGAAGGGAAAAGGTTGTTTCAGGGTAATATAAATTGTATTACGTTTTTTCTTGTAAGTCTTAAATTTTATTTAGCATAAGAGACTGAGAATGTACAGGAGATAATATAGGAAGGTAAATCTTTTTCTACAAGATGCATTTTTGAAAGGAAAGAAAGCAAACAGTTGAAAAGTAGCTCTGTCTATGTTGATGCTGCTTGTGCTTTTTGCTGAAAGGCTCCTGACCCATGTTCCCCATAACCACGGTGTAAAGTGCATCTTCTAAAAATACTCTGGGGAAACAGAGCACGCGGAGCAGCGGGAGCTGCCTGTTCCCGGAAGCAGAGTTTGGGAGGTGGGGTTGTGTATCCTGTTCAGATGATGAAAAAGCTTTAATAGGAGAAGGCAATTTTTCTAAAACAGTCTGATAACTCACATATTGATTTTTGACTTCTGACTTGATCTCCTATTTTAATTTAATCTTTAGCTCATAAGGAAGTGTTTCATAAACGTAATTGCTGCAACTGACTTGTCCTTAACGGTGTCCTCATGTCATCTTCCTTTTTCTGGTCATCACAGGAACGTTATGTAATAGTAGCTCTTATTTACATGGAAGGCAGTACTTCCTACATTTTTAATGTGATTTTTACCCGTTTATGGGAAGTGTCTTTCACACACTTCTCTTCTCTTCTTGGTTTGTATTTTCTTTTGTTTTTCTTTTCCCCTCTCAAAAGAAAACGAGACTCTGGAATTAGCAAATTCTGTATAAAATGGTCTACAATAAAGGTTAATTAGCATACAGGCGTGCTTCTACAGAGTCTAATTTTACCAAATGTATAGTTCCAAGTATGCTTTAATAACATTACAGAGCTTTTCCTACATAAATAACGGAGATGTAGTAATGCTGTACTGAAAATATTTTCACTGCTGAAGAATAGAGAGAAATCCTTGATGAGTGGTTAAAAACTACATTCTTTAACACAAAAATTAATGAATGGTTTGTTGTTTTGTTCAGGGGATTTTTTTTTTTTGGAACTGTTTATTGTGAAAAGTGGTGTTGCACATTGTGAGCCAGTGTTCCTTGTCCCCAGCTTTGATCACCACTTAATAATAAAACAATATTGCGTGGAGCAATTGACGCAACTGCTTGCAGTTTATGTTCTTTGGATTTTAACATCTAGCATGTTATTCCTGTGATCTCTTGCTTCAAGGTGTGGTTTTAGCCAGCTGGCTGAAACATCTAAGTATTAAGTTACTCTTCTGTACCTTTTCATGTTCTGGAGGATCTGCAGAGTTAAGCTTAAACTACTGCAGTGTTAAAGTCATGCTCAGTTTTAAGAAATCAAATACAAAAATACCCATGTAAGCAGTGGGGACTCAGGCAAGAGAAAGTAGCTTCCAGAACTGGGATTCATCTCACAGAGGCTAAAGCTTTATAGTGCTTTTAAAAAACTTAGCGAGGAGCTAAAAATTTGGACTATTTACTGTATGTAAAAATATACTTTCAGTATGATATATGCATAAATGTACATACACACATATATCAAGTTTATTTTTATAGCACTGCTAATCATCTGATAAAGGTGGAGGAGAGAGAGAGCTGTTTTGTACCCAGCTTGTAAGACACAGGTGTCCTAGGAAATACTCAGCTCCTTTGTGGTACACTTTTCTTACCAAAGAAGTGAGGAGATGCTACTGAAAGATTAGAGCTGAGTTTGGAGGACAGCAGAGGAAGAGATCTCTTTCACAGGCCTCTTAAGGGTCAGTCCCTTTGATCTGCTTCAAAGGAGAATGAAAAGAAGACACATCAAAAAAACCCCAACAAATGAAAAAGAGGGAAAAGCACCATAAATGTAATGGAATCCTCCCTAACGCAATGTTTGCATATAATGTTTAATATCCTGCTTTTCCCTTGCTAGGAAAAAACAAGGGAAAAGCAGGATATTAAACATTATTTTCCCTTCTTTCTCCTTTGCTACAGCATTCATTCCTGTCTGTAGGGAAAGGAACTAGGACAGCAGCAAACGATGACCGTGGCTATTTATTCCAGGTGTTCAAAGTACTGGTTTAAATGTAAAATGCATGGTGTGAGTGCTCATTCTGTTGTCTTGCTTTTCCTTCCATCATTTTTCACTGCGGATTGTGCATCTTTTCTCCTTCTTTCTGCCTTGGGAAGTGCCTTCACTCTGCAACTTTTCCTACCCCTTGGAAGAGGCTGGTGGCCTTTGTGATGTGAAGACAGAATCTGGAGCAGCAGTTTATTGCTGTCTTGATAAGTTCATAGTCAGAGTTCACTAAAGAAAATACTGGAAGGTGATCAGGGTGAATAATGTGGGAAAGCGCTGCTGAGTCTGGGAAGCGTTGTGAAAGAGGGTGGGCAGCTCAGGAGCAGTTTTCCAGGGGTCTTCATTAAAATCAGCTGGTACATTCTTACTTGTAAGAATTTCTCTGTTTTATCTTAAACTGATGTCAAAGTTGCAGCGAGTGAAAAATGCATCCATCTTTTCTGAAATGTCTCTTATAATCTAAAAAAATCTTCAATTTCATAGCTTCCACAGAGCTCTGATTAGATACCTGTGAATAATATCCATCAGTCTTTTCCCCCTTGTTGTAAAATAAAACAGTGTGAAATATATCAAATTTTTCTAAAGGTAAAATGTAAATGTAGTACATCGCTGTTAGCAATGAAATAATTTTAATGTAATCTTAATAAGGATTTAAAGTAGTATTGCATGAGATGCAAATTAGCATTCCAAGATTTTTTCATGTTTTTAATTGCTAAAAATCCTGTCTGAATCCCTTTCCCAATGTATTGCTGAAACATGACGTAGATGTTATGAATTATGATGTTGTTTAGCAAGTAATCTTAAGATTATTGTGTAAGATAATGTTAATGTGGTTGTTTAAAGCAACTGAAATGAAATTTTGTCCAGTGATTGGACAGTCATTTGAAGTAATGAACATCCGTAATTTCATGTTTCAGAACATGTTTCAAGTTTAACCTTAGAACACATTTCAGAGACGCCAATTAATTTTATTTACTGAAATGAAAAGTTTCTCGATGAAAAACAAACGTTATGACCTGTTTATTGCTACTAGAAAAGATTGCCAGTGTTAGAAAGCGAAGAGATTGCCAGTGTTAGAAAGCTTCCCTATCCACAATATCAAGATAAAAATTTTACTTCATTTAAGAGGGAAGTAGATGAAATTAGTATTAGCTCAGTTTAGTACAGGTAATTTTTTTAAATTTTACTTGATTTTTTTTTTCTTAGCAAGGTAGGGTAAGAGTGTATCTTAATATTGTGGGTTTCTTTGGGTACATCTTTATTTACATATTAAAATTTTTGCTATTTGAATGCTAGCTTTGGAAAATATTACTTCTGATTTTAAGTGATTTGTATATAAGTTACATAATGATTCTGGTTATCTCAGCTTTTGGAGAGATGTATGAGATGATTTTATAAGGTCATATATGGTTTTGTTGGTTCTTGAGAGAGAGCAAACCCCTCATATTCTAACTCTTGTTTCCTTAAAAAGTATTTTTCATTGCAAAGATACATTATTTGTATTTTATAATACTGTAAAACCTTTTATTTTTCAGTCCCAGAAATCCTGGATAGAAAATACTTTCACGAAGAGGGAGTGTGTGTATATTATACCAAGTTCAAAAGACCCCCACAGGTAAATAAGAAATGATGCAAGGACTCGTTGCTGCTCCTTAAAATTAAAAAAGTCAGCATTGTAAAGAGTGTTGGACTGTTTTTCTGTGTGAAATACTGGCTTGGGTCGGTGCTTTCATGACTGGACATTGTCACTCTGTGCATAGATGGGATTTTTTTCTCTTTTTCTGAAAGTACTTTGGCATTGCAGAAATCTCTAAAAAATGTTCCCCTGTTCCCTTTGCTGCTTCTTAGCAGTCCTCCTACTGATGTCTATGATCTGTTTATAGTGAGGGGGGCTGAAAAAGAATTTCTGAAGTCAGAAAGTCTCATAGAGATATCCTTTACTGGAATTTAAATAACATCATTGTGAGTGTAGGGTGAAGTGTGAAAATAAACCTGACAGTGTAGGAAAAAGAGGTGAAGAATTCATAGAAGAATAAAGAAAACCATGAACTGTGGCGGGGAGAAAAATTACAAAAAAAAGACTGAAGAAATACTTACTTCTAGAGAAAACAGATAAATGAAAATGGGATTTCATGTGGTGTGTAATAATTTTTCATCCTTAAGTTCTTAAAGGAAAAAAAAATGGGGAAATGTTTCTAGAGGGGAGGCCGAGGCTAAGAATATTTTGCATATCTCGCATGCTGTTTTTACCTTATCTTAAATTAGAGGTGTGAAATCAAGCAAGTTAGTGATAACTCCAGTATATCCAGTTGACTTTCCTCAAGTGTTGCAGGTATAATTTAAGAGTTCCTATAATGACTGAGTTTGACGTGTGTAGTCAGGACATTTGTGTCACAGATAAAATAAAGTCAAATTGAAAATAGATTTAAAATTGGTATTTTCAAGGCAGTTTTATGTCCCCAAAATGTTTACTATTGTAATTATGGATTTCAGATCACCTTTTTTTTTAAGCTTCATATATGTGAGAGCAGCCGAGAAACTTTTTCTTCTGAGGTTGAGAAAACTTCTATTTCACTCTTTTCCATAAAAATCACTTCTAAATCTCTTTTGTTATGTTGAGGCAAATTACTGTTTTTCATTTAAGAACTTTGTTTTTAAACAGAAAAGGAACTAAACGCTGTAGAATTTTTAAATTATTGTAAATAATTCACCACATTCCTTGAAACCATGTGACGTGAGAAGCGTTTAGAATTTATGGCCACGATTGCAGCACATGGAAAAGTTGCAAATGCAAACAAAGTAATTAGGAAGCTGTTAAAATTTCCAGAGCATTTAACAAGGAACAGAATGGTCTTCAACACTTGCCCTTTCAGTTTAACCTATTTGTAGCTTACAATGGACTTTACAACTTTCCCACCACATTTTGTCCTTCAGTTTCTAAGAATGGCCGTCTGTTGTTGGTGAATTGCTCACTGTTGTGTGTGAATTATGCACGAAGTTTAGTCAAATCTTTAAATGTTTCTTTCAGATGCCTTCCAGGATGTCAGATTTGTCAGCAACTTGTCAGGTAAAAGGTCTTTGTAATTACAATATTTATGAATATTTTCTCATTAAATAAGTGCTTTCATAGTAGGGTTTTCAAAAGTTTTGATCAGTATTATGAATGACAAGTTGGTGGAAGGTTGATACAAAGTAAGTGTATCTAATGTTTAAAGAACTGTCTGCAATAAGTGGGTCACAGATTTATAAATGTTATATAAATTGCTTGGCTTCAAAGGAGCAATTTCTCCTGGCCTCCAGCTTGCTACCTTAGTGAGCTTCAATATTTTGCATAGTAATATGTATTATAATTGACTATTGCTGTAAATATTTATGGCAGCAGGGCTTGCTCTGGAAAAGAGGTTTATCTCATGTCTAGAATCTTTGCTTTCTCAATCTAATCTGCGCCTGTTATCGATAAAGGAAGTGCTTTTGTCCTGTGGTAGTGGTATTTACTGAAGCCTTCTCCATGGTCTGGCTGGGTGCAGGTGCTGCTGTGGCCGCCTGGTCCGACAACATGCTTGTTTCACTGCCAGTCTGGCTATGAAATACTCCGATGTGAAGCTGGGTGAAAACTATAATCAGGAAATAGAAGAATGGTCAGTGGAAAAACACACAGAACAGACCTCTACTGATGCTTACGGTGTCATCAACTTTCAAGGTGGCTCTCATTCTTACAGGGCTAAGGCATGTATGATCTTTTGTTTCTTTTTTTTCCTTACTCTCACCATGTTGGTGCTGGATGCTTCCTTTAACTTCTGAAATTGAAGGCTAAAATTCTTAACACCCCTACTGTGACAAACCAGTGCCCTCTTATATTCTAGCATTTTTGTTGTGATTTGAATTCTTTCTAATTTCCATTTGTAAAAGATTTTTAGTTGTGGTAGAAATTGTTTGAAGCTTATGCAGTTAGAGGCTACAGGGAGTTCTTGTACAGTGTGACTCCTGTGGTCGAGCTGAAGTGCCTGAGTGAGGGAGCCGTGTTCTTTATGGAGCTGGCAAAGCCCCAAGGACAGTCCAGTGCTCCAGGTCAGATCATCTCTGTGGAGGGAAGGGCCCTTAGCACAGTTCTTTCATGTTCATAATTGCAATGTATGGGTTCCTTTGTGCTGAGTACGGCTTAAAATTGCTGTGAGCCCTTTTCTGGGAGCACAGAAACAGCAGGCTGCCCACACTCATTTCTGCTTCCTTCTGCAGAGTGCGACTGGGGTTGCTCAAACCAGTTTAATGTGTTTTGTTATTTAGAACTTGATTCAGGCAGGGTTTGGTTTCTGCCTGCTGTCCCCTCCTCTATTCAGTAGCTCATCCTGAAGATGTGGCAGCATTGTAGCTGATCAACCCTCTACTTAATCTTATGCTGTTAAACATAGTGAGTTAAAAAGCTGCCAGTTTTGAAGTTTTCAATTAAAAAATGAAAACCAAGCAATTGTAAAACTCTTTGCAGGGGACATGGAAGCCTCTCCCAGTAGATGGTAGAGCTTTTACTTCTGAATTTCATCTAATTTAGAGATCATCCAGTGCTTTCGTAGGGTCATTTTTCTAGGTCACTGTGTCAGTAGCATGGAATACCATGATCTTTGTCTAGTTGTTTCCTTTCCAAAACTTGATTTCAAAACTGTCTTGTCTGGACTATGGAGGATATAAAGGAAGCTTGTTCATTTATTGCATCTGCTGTGTTTTGAGAAAGTGAATTACAATTTCCATGGCCAGGATTAGGATAATATATCCTGAAATACATCCTGGTTCTTCTTTTTTACACGTTTGAACCTTTTAACTCTGTTCTTGTGCCTGCAGTATGTGCGATTGTCATATGACACTAAGCCTGAAGCTATTCTGCAACTTATGCTTAAAGAATGGCAGATGGAGTTGCCAAAGCTTGTGATATCTGTACATGGGGGCATGCAGAAATTTGAACTTCACCCACGCATCAAACAGTTGCTTGGCAAAGGTCTTATCAAAGCTGCAGTAACCACAGGGGCCTGGATTATAACTGGAGGAGTGAACACAGGTAAGAAACTACCAAAGAACGTGCACGATTAACTGGAATGCAGTTTTATAAGAGCCAAAAGATTTAATGGGTGGATGCATTGCTTCATCCTGAAACAAAGTAAATTTGAAAGAGTTTGGTCAAGTGAAATTAAAATAATACCTTTTGAACGTGTGTATTTGAAAGTGGGCTGCTGTTTTGTCTTGCAAAGAGGAATAACATGGAGGGGTTGAGTTTTGGGCTTTGGTTTTTTTGGTTGTTTGTTTTCTGGGTTTTGTTTTGAAACGAGCTTAATGTGACTAAAAGGAAGTATAGTAATGTGCTGGAAACTCTTTAGCTCTTACTAGGCTAATATTTGTTTTGTTGAATTACTTTATTTCCTCCCAGTAGGTGTAGCGTGGTGCTTTTTCTTTGGTAGTGTGTCAGTAAGTTCCCAGATCCTTAAAGGCCTAGTTATCTAAACAAAACAGTTAAAGGTCCAGTGACCTAAATAAATATTTGTATTTCATTGTAAGATGTGGCATTCAATGCATTGGAATCTTTTTATGCATGAACAGGTGTTGCAAAACATGTTGGTGATGCTCTACGAGAACACGCTTCCAGATCATCTCGAAAGATTTGCACTATTGGGATTGCTCCGTGGGGAGTGATTGAAAACAGAAACGACCTTGTTGGAAGAGATGTAAGGATGAATTACCTAATTTAAATAATGATTTACCTGATTTGCTTTTGACACATCTGCTCAAGCATGTTTTTCTCTTGCTTTGCATCATTGGAATACCTGCTTCACTGTGAAGATAACACTGACGTCTGTGACTTATGCAAGATCATTACTGTAAACAAGTTGCAAAATGCAAATGTTCTACAGGAGGAGCTCGTTCTCAAGTATTTAATCCTTGCCCCCCCAATATTATTGAATCAAATAACAAAAATGCTAAAGTATTACAGAGAATTCACATTTAGAGAGGATAATAAGTTGAAAAACAGTGCTACCGTTTGCCAGAGAAGTCACAAATTTTCCCCAAAGGCACCTTTTCAAAAGATCTTTTCTCTGTTGTCCTTCAGAACAGCATCCTTTAGTGATACAATGATCTGCTTCCCTGCACAAAGTTCAGAGCTGCAGCTGTTGGTGTATCCTGGTCCAACGCATGCTTAGATGTGTCAATGCTTCTTGTTGAGCCACCAGTTCTTGTGTCTGGTTAAGTTTCACAGAAACAAGTGTGACTCTGCAAGTAAAAGACGTTGTTGTGTGCTTGCACTTAGGTGGTTGCTCCATATCAGACCTTGTTAAATCCATTAAGCAAACTAAACGTCCTAAATAACCTCCATTCCCATTTCATTCTGGTGGATGATGGAACAGTTGGAAAGTATGGAGCAGAAGTTAAACTGCGAAGAGAACTGGAAAAAACGATTAACTTGCAACGGATCCATGCAAGTAAGTACTTCTGGTACCTGAGGGCCGTTACTACGGCTTAATGAAAAAGGTGTTTGCGCCAAACATCTGAATGACAAAATAAAAAATAAAACTTTTTTTTACACTTCAAGTCTGAAATTGTAAATTTGAACAGCTGCTCTAGACCCTAGTTATTGCTGGTAGATTTAAGATTTCTCTGTGACCAGAGCGGAATAATTTTTGAATAAAGTTGTCTATTTACTTCGGTAAAGCAAATGTAAGACACTTCAGATCTTGATGTGTTGTCAGACCTTACTGGTCTGATTGATTAATGGTTTTAACACTGTAAACTTGCAGTTTCACAGTTTGTAGTTTGGTGTTTTCCCAGTTGTGGAGGAACATATGTATTCTTACAGGAATGCTTTTACAATTTTCCCCATTAGTAGAGGGTTTCCATGTACCTGTGTTCAAACTGTATGTGTTGTCACCTTTGAAAACTATATGGGGGAAGATGAAGAGGAGTTCCATAAAGAAAAGTTCTTCAATTTTCTGTATTCATTCATGAATATTTCTGTGAGGAATCTCTTCTGTTTTGTGGACTGTGTGGTGCTGTATTTACCAGCTTGGCAGCGCTTGTGTCCCAGCCCAGAATATAAAGTCTTGAAACCATGCATTACCAACTGTTAATGTCTGGTGGGCAGCATTTTAATTTTGATTCAATAGAAAGGACAAATTTGATTTATTAAATATGTCAAACTAATCTTAGCATTCACTATACACTTACAACATTTTATTATTTATTTGCCGTTTTCCAGGGATCGGCCAAGGTGTGCCTGTGGTGGCTCTTGTGTTTGAAGGTGGCCCCAACGTCATCCTCACAGTTCTGGACTTCCTTCAGGAGAGCCCGCCGGTGCCCGTGGTCGTGTGTGAAGGAACTGGCAGAGCTGCAGACATCCTGGCCTATGTTCACAAGCAGACAGAGGAGGGGGGGTAAGTGCCAGCAGTGCCAGCCTGTCACAGAACCACAGAATGGATCAGCCTGGAAGGGACCACAGTGGCTCATCCCAGAGCACCTGGCACGGGATTGTGTCCAGACACTTGTCATACACAGATAGGTGACAAGGTGTATAGGTGTATGGCATCTGTGTCTGTCTGTCACCCATAGATGAGTTTTGAGACCATTTCTTCATGAAGCTGTACAAGAGCTTTTTCTGTTTAGTGCAGAAAACACTTGACTTCAAATAATAAAAGGGGTGTGCTGGTCTCCACAATACTTAATGATTTCTAGTTAATTATCAGATGTGCATAAGTCCTGTAACACACTGGGTCCTTGTTGCAGGGGCTGCCTCAGAACCTCAGGAGACAGGGATCTAATGTAGCTGTGAATCAAACAGCTTTGTCCAGGGTAAGATCAGAAATGGTTCTTAGTCGGAGGAGTGACTGCTTAGTATTTTGTGTCAAAATCTTTTGGTTGGGGGTATCTCAGAACTCAATATGGGAAGGAAAGGGAGAGAGTTGAGTTACTTTTAGGAGGCAGTAGTAGAAAATTGTAGATTAGGTAACCTGTAGTTCTTTCTAAAGGTTACCCAAGGTTTTGGCACAACGGCCGTAATAAGCTTATAGATAGTAAGAGTTTGAATGGACATGTTTAAACGAATTAAATACATCGTTGTTCTTACTGTTCATCTAAAACAATTGTTTTCCTGTTTGCTTGTTTCCATCTCAGGAATGTTCCTGAGGGTGCTGAGCCTGAAATCATTTCAACCATCAAAAAAACATTTAACTTTGGTCAAAGTGAAGCAGTTCATTTGTTTCAGACACTGCTGGAATGCATGAAAAAAAAAGAACTTGTAAGTAGATCTTGCCATAAAATTTTCTGTGCAAGGTGCATACATTTGTGGATATATGATGTGATTTTTTTTTCTTTTTTTGGATCTTTTAGTTATGTCCACTAATAAAGATACACTATCGCTGCATGCTTACAGCAAAACCACTTTATAGAGGTTACATGTAGCCTGAGTTCAGGGACTGGTGTCTCATTTGGGCATCACGTTGTGCTGTTTTGAGGTATAAAATGACCTTATTCAGCTAACCATGTCTGCCGGCAGGTTAACCTCATAATCTGTAATGAATTGCAGAAGTAAACAGGATTCTGTGTTATAGACAGCAGTGAATTGGAATCATAGTTGGAAAAGAAGTTCAAATTAATTGAAGATTCCGGCTTAGGAAAACAAAACAAAACAAAATGCACACTAAAAGTTTAAACTGAGCAGAGACAGGCTTCAAGTTACATTGAAGACAAGGTGTCTTTTATGTCAGGAATTGAAATAGACGTAAAAGACTGGAGCCAATCACCTTTACCTGAAAATAACTTTCAAACATGTTTTCCCCATTTTGCCATTTTGAACAGATTACAGTTTTTCATATTGGGTCAGATGAACATCAGGACATTGATGTTGCAATACTTACAGCATTGTTAAAAGGTGAGACTTATTTTTTTAAGATCATTTGGAAACTCCAGCTATTATTGATTAGTTGTTTATATGATGGATTATTTATAAAATACCAGTAGTAATCTTTAGTTTTTAAGCAAATAAGTATATGTGTTCTCATTTTGTAATACTATAACGTGACATAAATTATGAAATATATGGCATAATTGTGTAGTGGATTGCTTGATTTGGCCTTTTTAGGAAGTAAGAATGTTTATTATCTTGTATTATAATTAATTTTAAATTTTCTTCATTGTGTTTGCATCTTAAGGCACGAATGCATCTGCATTTGACCAGCTTGTTCTTACACTTGCATGGGACAGAGTTGACATAGCCAAAAATCACGTTTTTGTTTATGGGCAGCAGTGGCTGGTATGTAATGGTTTGGATTAAGCAGAATGGTAATTCCTAATAGAGAGTAAAGAATGAATCTTGACTTTTGTAGAGAGACACTTTGGAATACTGACACATTCTTTTTGACACAGTATTTTGTATGTACTGCATACCCTTACAGCTGTTTTGCTATTATGTATTTGAAAATGGTGTGAAAATTTTAGAAACGTGCTAACTGTTCTGATTAACTAGCAGAGAAAATACATTACAGAAGGTGGAAGCTGAATTCATATTAGTCAGATGCTTTTTCTTCTTTACAGTTGCATGGTCCTAGAAGGTTCTTGAGAAGCAGCTAGTAAAATGCACTATTGGCAGCTCTGCAGTGTCTTTTGAGGGAGGTACAAAATGTCCATTTCTTGTAGTTTGAAAATGAGTTTAAGAACTACCTGGTGGCTCTTGCCTTTTCCCCATATTACCGTAAAAATAAATAGAAGCTTACCGAGTGTGCAGTGAGAACTACATCCAGTGTAAGGCTTATTAATTGCCAGGATGGTTCTGACATCTTTGAAGCAAATTGTGCTTTAGATGTTTTATGTCTTTTTGTTTTATCCTTTATCAGCCTATGAGAACAGCTTAACTGTGTGAAACCAAATGTCTCCTTAGGCCCATGTACTCAGTGGGCAGTACCTATGGAACAGTGCAAGTCTTCTGTAATTGTGTGAAGTTCAGGGGATATTCTGAACCAAGGGTGACATCTTTGTAGACGTGTAAGGTTTTTAGAGCCCTGTAAGTAAGGAGGTTGACAGTATCTAAGTACACGTTTTTACTGGCTCTCTCCAGGCTCTACCTTGTCGTTTATGTGTTGTAGGTTGGCTCCCTGGAACAGGCTATGTTGGATGCCCTTGTGATGGACAGAGTTGCATTTGTAAAACTCCTGATTGAAAACGGAGTAAGCATGCACAAATTCCTTACAATTCCCAGGCTGGAAGAACTTTATAACACAGTAAGTAAATGATTGCTTTTTAAGCTACTTTTAGAACAGTTTTTGAGTTGCTCAGCCTGTTGTGTCCTGGGTGGTGTGCACCAGTCTGAGGGCTGTGGGGTGTTGGTAGGGAAGGCTGCTGTGCACGAGGCTGGAGTTGGGAAGTGGATGCTGTTGGCTGCTGTGCACTGCCCCAGCGGGGCCAGAATTGTCCGTCAGCAGGGTTTGGTGCTAGGGACGGACACTAAGGGGAAAACTGCAGCTCTGTTGTGGACACATGAAGTGTGCAAACCACAGTGGGGAAGAGAATGAGAGAAAGTCACGTGGGTGAGACTTGTGCACAGAATAGGAGATCTATAGGGTTTGATAGGATGGATTCTGTCTGTAGCAGTTAAAAGAGTTTAATTTGTCAACCTGCATACTTGTAACTATTACTTAGAAAAATTTTGTTGCTGTAGGTGTTGATGTAAGAATTCCAGGGTAATTTTGATAACAGTTGAGTATCCAACAGGACAGAACAAAGAACCTTCCACCAAAAATTAGCTAATGTGAGTAGTACACAAATACGGCTTAGGTTTGCGTTGACAGTCTCCGTATCTGCTTTTGACAAAGAAAGAAAAAAGAGTTAATTCTTTAGCTAATAAATCTCTATAAAGGAGACTAGTCAAGAAGTTTATTTATTTATTGTATTTATATTTTATTATATTTCTATGTTTTAAATTATTTTTAAAAATTAATCTCTTATAATGTTGCCATTGCACACTAATTTCTCATTTCAAATTTTTCCCCTCTTTTTTAATAAAGAAACAAGGCCCAACTAACCCAACACTCTTCCATCTTGTTCGGGACGTCAAACAGGTATGCTATAAATATAAAAATCAGTCAAACTAGCAAAGTTAGGTTTTTGTTAATTTCCTGTATTTGACTATCAATTTTGTCTGCAGTTTATTAATTAAGTTTTAATTATTAAGCTACCTCTCCAGACATTTTGGTAGTTCACAGTATTTTTGTTGTATGCTTGGTGCCCTGCTGCCTAAAAGATATTAAACTCGAAGAGTGTTGTCTTTCATCTTTCTTTTGATTGTTTTCCTTCTGGGGGCGATTGAAAGCTGCTGCTTCCAGCATGGAGTAGTTTTGGCTGTTAAAACAATAGACAAAAAGCCCCAGTGCCTCCCCCACCAATGGAATGAGTATGTATTCTGTAAGGGGAGTTCATATAGAAAAGAAGGTCTTTCTTTGAAAATAATAACTGTTCAGCCATAGGGATGCTCTTTGCGTTTTGTGTTGGAGGGGTTTTTTTATCATGAAAGGTTTCTTTTTTTTATTATTTAGAGCTGTGATAGAACACGTAAAAACATTCTAAGCAAGTTTAATATTATACCTTGAAAAAGTAAAAATACCTTTTTCATTCCTAGGGGAATCTTCCTCCGGGGTATAAAATCAACCTGATTGATGTGGGACTGGTTATTGAATATCTGATGGGAGGAACCTACAGATGCACCTACACAAGGAAGCGCTTTAGAGCGATATACAACAGTCTCAGCGGGAACAATCGGGTACGTGCACTCGGGTAACAGGACATTGGTTCTCAATTATAAAACCCCAAAACTTTGCTTTGTAGAATAATTGAATCCATGTTGTTTTGTTCTTCTTGTCAACAGACTGGTTCTTTTAACTGCAGTAGTAAGGGCTGTGAAGGCAGCTGAGAACTGTCTTGGGACTGAGGGCAAACAACAGGTTTTGTTCTCCTCAGCCTTATTCTAGCACATCCTACTTCCTTCTCTGTGATTCCCTCTTTTCCTACTCATAGGGGAAGAAGAATGGGCACTACCCATGTAGTTGACCAGGGCTTAGGATGCAGATATTTTAGCTTCTTGTGCAAGCTCCACTAACCAAGAAGCGTAACTGCCCATTTAGTGACATCTTAAAAATAACAAAAACAAACAGGAAACCGTGTTAAATATCCAGTGAAAATTCTGGCTGTGCTGTTCTATAAGTTTATCAGTGTTTCGGTAACCAAACCCCTTCTTCTTGTTGCAGAGATCTGGGCGAAATCCTTCAAGTACTACTCCTCAGATGTGTAAAAGCCATGAGTCTTTTGGTAACAGGGCAGACAAGAAAGAAAAAATGCGCCACAATCATTTCATCAAGACAGCGCAGCCGTACAAACCAAAGGTAGGGGTGGTGAGGGGAGCACAGGTTTATTACAGATAGCTAAGGGTGGGGAGCCTGCTGGAAATCCAAGTGCCACTGGAGTGTGAGCAGCAGCAATTGCATTGACCTTGGTAAAGCTGCAATTTCAACCTCGCCTTTGTACTTGTTTCTAAGCTGCAGCTTTTTTACAGCATTCTGTAAAGGGTGTTTTTCTTTCTGTGTAGTAGTCTCATGGATAAGCTTTGATATGTTAGGCACAAAAAGGCTGACAGAGTTCTGGTAATGAGGGTGGGACTCACATGGCTTGGTAGATGCAGCAAGATGTGGCCGTGTGTTGCTACTACAAGTTTCCATGAGTTTCTTCATTTCTGTGTAGGTATATTAGTTACTGCTTTTCTTTGATCTGTAATTCAAATTAATTCAGTCTCACAGTTATTAAAATGAATTAGACTCAACTGAAGTTTTCGAACAAAAGTTCCAACTGCTTTTCAAATATTCAGAAATTCTTTTTTTATAATTATTTTTAATTTGGTATCGAATTGCTCAGCATTTTATTTCAAGTTACATAATGACCAAGTATATAGAGACTTAAAATGTGACTTTCTGGTTTTATTTTAAAGATTGACACCGGTGCAGAAGAGGGAAAAAAGAAAAGAACCAAAGATGAAATAGTTGACATAGATGATCCTGAAACGAGACGTTTTGCTTATCCTCTGAACGAGCTGTTGCTGTGGGCAGTGCTCATGAAGAGGCAGAAGATGGCCCTTTTCTTCTGGCAGCACGGAGAGGAGTCCATGGCCAAAGCTTTGGTGGCTTGCAAAGTCTATCGGTCCATGGCCTATGAGGCGAAACAAAGTGACCTTGTTGATGATACTTCAGAAGAACTGAAACAATATTCCAAGTAAATTGCATTTCTGTTGTTCAAAATATTTTCTTGGTGTCTGCAGTAAAAGTAGTGGGCTGCTTATGAACAAAACACAAATTGTTCTGTTAGCACACTTGAAGACAATTCTTTTTTGCAAAAAGGTTTGAGTGGGACTTCAGTAGAAGCTTTGTATTAGATATTGCTCTCTGAGGGCTGTTACAAGTCTTGATTTATAATTAAATTAAAAGGGCACTGAATGTGCCATTTACTTCTGTGTCATTTGTGTGCATATTTTAATAGCTGTTCTAGCATGTGTATGTTTTTAAGAGAAGTCACAGATTAATGTAGTTACAAATTACCATGTATCTGTACAGAAGGGACAAATAATAGTCCCTTCAAGCTGGGCAAGTTGGGAATTTGTTTGTACAAGAAAATATGCTAAACTCATGGTCACTTCTATAGGTACTAAATTTGGTTTTGTTGTTTTTTTCTTCATTTTAGTGAGTTTGGTCAGCTGGCAGTTGAGCTGTTGGAGCAGTCCTTCCGACAAGATGAAACTATGGCAATGAAATTACTGACTTACGAACTTAAAAACTGGAGCAACTCCACGTGTCTGAAGCTGGCAGTGTCGTCGCGGCTCCGTCCCTTTGTAGCACACACCTGCACGCAGATGTTGCTGTCGGATATGTGGATGGGAAGGCTGAACATGAGGAAGAATTCATGGTACAAGGTAAGCACTGTGCCAGTTTATTGGTGTAAAAAGGGTCAGTGGAGTTTGTGTTTAAAGGGAAGGAGAGCGTGTGTTTAAATGCTGTTAGTGTAAAGCTTTCACAACTATAGCTTTTATTAATAAATCCTGTAAGCCAGTCTCCTATAACATAATCAAAACTTGGAAGTATTTGTTGTAAACCCTTCTTTTGACACTCTATTATCTTTTCAAATAAGGTACAGAAATATAGAAGGCAAAAAACAGGCAAGTAGCCTTTAATCAGAGGCTTAAAGAGATCATGTGAATACTAATCCACTACTAAAAACATAGTAGTAACAAACCTTAACAGATGGAAAACCCGTTGTAAGACTGTAGTTTCATGCATTCCGGCTTTTTACAGGGAACACTTGTAAGACTTGATGTAAAAAAGCTTTGTGAATATCCTATTTTGGAGGAACTGAGCAAAAGCAGGGCACAGAATGAAATCAGGGTAGGCAAATCTGAGACAGGTTTTGCAGTGGTGCCCTTTGTGTGATACAGATATAGATCAATTATGATCTAGACAGAGATCATTGATATAGGTCAATTGAACCAAAATGGGAGTTGCATATTTCTTTGAGATGGTGTGCCAAACCCTAATTGTTGCTAGAAATATAATTGAGTAAAACTTTCCTACAAAATACCTACAAACATCATTTAACTTGTGACCTACTAAAATCCTCTTTGGTAACTGATTAACTGTTTTCTTGCTTGCTTTGTAACAGGCTAATGACAGTAAATAGCTTTCACTTACTCTCTTCATCTGTACCTTAGCTCATTTTTCTACCATAAATTGAAAAAAACCCCAAAAGAAAACATACACCACTCCCCTCTCCCCCCACGAACCACAACCTTGTATATGCTTTTAAAATACACTTTAACAATACACAGTTCCAGAGTTTCTGAGAGTGGATTAAATAACAGAGTGTGAACAGAACACCTCTATCTTCAGTCTTGGAGTACATTCCTTCTAGTAGCTTTGAATTTTGGAATTTGTTGGTTTTTCCCATTTCCCATGTCTTCAAGTCAAGAAACACTCTGTATATGTGATCCTAAGCTCTTAAGTGTATAGACATGTAATAACAACTAATAATTTTTTATGTTTTTCCCCTCAATAACAAGCAAGTGAAATTTAAATAATATATTTTCAGAGGCTATTCTGTGTGTTGGTGTATTCTGATGCTTTAATGCAGTTGTGAACTATTTGCACTTAATCTTCATCTTTTCCAGGTGATCCTGAGTATTCTACTCCCTCCTGCTATACTGCTGTTGGAATATAAGACCAAGGCTGAAATGTCACATATTCCTCAGTCTCAAGATGCACACCAAATGGCAATGGATGACAGTGAGAACAACTTCCAGACTGCAGCAGATGAAATACCTATGGTAATGTGGGACAGGGGGAGACATTAAAAACAATGTTCCTCACTTAGATAATTGCATTTTTAAAGCAGAATTAAATTGAGTGCCAAAAAGCATGTATTTTTGTGGGGGAAATTAACAGTCCTTTTATTTTAGGAGGTTTTTAAAGAAGTGAGGATCTTGGACAGTGCTTTCGAAAAGCATGACATGGAGACTCCAGCAAAACCTAAAAGACTCCCAATTACACAGAAGTTTTATGCATTTTATCATGCTCCAATTGTGAAGTTTTGGTTTAATACGGTGAGTTTGTTTTTCTGTGTGTAGTGTGTATTTTATTTGGAAATGTAGCACAGATTTTTGGGTTTATTTCCCAACATGTAGCTCTGATTGAATCAATGTTAAGCACTTTTCAAAAAGCAGACAGAAAACCCCTTACCTGCTAAGCTGGAAATGAGAAATACTTGATTTTATAAAACTGCATAAGCACATGCTGTGCCCTGTGGTTTAGGTTTTTTAATTCTGTTCTGAGTAATTAATTTCATCAGTTGCTAGCAGGAGTTCTGTAACCATTTATTAGTCTGAAGTGTTCACGCACAGCTTCATTTCAATCACTGTAATAGAAGTGCTAGAATTGGTACTAAAGGAAAATAGCTGTAATAAGAGCAAAGCTTTGCTAACAATAAATAGCTTATTACAGCTATTTTTCCTTTTCTAAGATGAAAATGTTTGTATCCCCTTATAAATAATAACTTGTTTGCATAAAGGGGTAAATATAGTCCTACAATCCTACTTGAAGTTTTTATTGCATACCACATCAGAAGATTCCATGTACATCTATAAAGGATCCTTCAGTAATTATATGTGTATGTTTTATTTGGTTTTTTAGTTGGCATACTTAGGATTCCTCATGCTCTACACGTTTGTGGTTCTTGTGAAAATGGAAGAATTACCATCTGTTCAGGAGTGGATTGTTATTGCTTACATTTTCACATCAGCAATTGAGAAAATTCGTGAGGTATGCCTGTAACAATCTGGGATTTCAGCCTGTTTTTGTCAGTTAGAACAATATGCTTTAAACTATTATTCTGTAAACAAGAAAACCTAAGAAGCTTCAGGCATCAGAGTACATGTTGCAGTACCTTTATCTTAAACCTTGGCATAGGCTGCTAGATGGAGGCCTTGTCAAACAAGGTGCGTAAAACGTGTATTTATTTGTCAGTCAGACTCTACCACTCTGCTATGACCAAGAGACCAAATGAAAAAATTCTTTCTTGACACAGAAGTGTCATCATAACTACAACGTTCCTGGTCGGCAAGAGATTTTAGTAAAAGTTCTGTTATAATTTTTAAATAGGGGACGTGAAATTAGTCCCTTAACCTGGTACCTCAGGCTCAACTGAAGGGGCAGATAGGGCTCATTTTTGTCACAGTAGCTACCTCAAAAGAAATAAAAACATCACCAAAACCCACTAAATCCAAAATTCCTTAATAAATTGTTTAGATGGAGCAAAACATACACCCTCCTTTCTTTGTTGTGAAGCTGACACAGTTAAACACTGGTTTTGATTCTTCAGCATTTAAGAGTTGTCCATTTGAATAGCTGCTTTATTTTTGCAAGAATAAAAATGCTAATGATTCATATATTTCACTGTTGGTCCCTGTGCAATAAATGTGAGCTGTCCTGACCTTAATTTCTTTTACAGATTTTTATGTCAGAGGCTGGGAAGATTAATCAGAAGATCAAAGTGTGGTTCAGTGATTACTTCAATATCAGTGACACAGTTGCCATTGTCACTTTCTTCATCGGGTTTGCATTAAGATTTGGAGCCAAGGGGAATTTTGGAGAAAACACTTACAGAGAAAATTACGTCTTTGTTGCTGGAAGAATAACATACTGTCTAAATATAATTTTTTGGTATGTGCGATTACTGGATTTTCTAGCTGTAAATCAACAGGCTGGCCCTTATGTTATGATGATTGGGAAAATGGTAAGTACTATGTTTGTTACTGATTTCTTTTTCCCCAACCGCATCCATTTACCATTTCTCTCATAGTTTTATGTAACAAAAAGTTTCTTAGCCTGTTGTCATAGGTTAACAACTTGGTGTGCAGAATTAGCTAGCTGGAATATAGCTTAAAATATTTCAAAACAAGCACTGATTATAGGGCGTCCTTTATGGAGCTATCTCTGTCACATAAATGGCAAAAAATGTAAAAAAATGCCAAATCTTCCTTCTCTGGCCTCTTTTGTTCTCAGATGTCAGAGACTTAAATGAACATGATGAAGCCTTTGTCTTGATTCAGCTTCCCATTTAGGTCCCATTTATAGCCTTTGTGCTCTTTAGGTCAAAACTTTTAACTTGTTTTGTGTCCTAAAGCACCTTTATGATTTTGTGCTGTGGAAAACTGAGCTTGTGGTTCTTGTCATCTCACACAAAAATATTAAAATGGTTTAAACTTAAAATTAAATAACCTAGCTCTACTGTCAGTAGATATTCTAAATGTTAAACATTTTGAGGGTTCACAGCTGTATATATGAATGTGGAAGGGGCTTTTGTGTTTCTTCCCGCTATAAAATGGCTCCTACAAAATTGAACCCTGTCATTCCTTAAAAACGAGGGCATCAAGTTGTTCATTTCTCACTTTGATTTCGTGCAAGAGGCGTAAGTTCTGTGTTCCTGCCCTTGGAAAACTACCTCTGGTTTTTGTGCAGCTATCGAGTTCATTTAGGAAGGAATGTTTCTCTTGGTCAGCTGCTCCTCATGTACATGTAGTATTCAGGTTGGAAGGGAAATACACTCAGTTGCCTTTGGCCAAGGGTACTAAATACATGATAAGAAATTACAGGAAAAAACTCAATAGTCTAGGGTTTTTTTAGCAGGGCTTGTTATTTAACAAAATTGTCTGAGTGAACTATTTGTGTCGTGGACTCTTTTTCTTATATAATACATAGAATTTGTCAAGTGCACACTGTCACTGTAGAAGTTTTTAGAGTTGTGAGATCATATTTATGACCTCGTGGATTAACTGACTTTTTTGTGTTAATAGGTGGCCAACATGTTTTACATTGTGGTGATTATGGCGCTTGTACTGCTTAGTTTTGGTGTTCCCAGGAAGGCAATACTGTATCCTGATGAGGCACCCTCTTGGACTCTTGCTAGAGATATTGTGTTTCATCCATACTGGATGATTTTTGGTGAAGTCTATGCCTATGAAATTGATGGTAAGATACTGCAATTATGAAGCAAGTAAAGACAAAACTTATTCTGCTAAGGTCTTCTCAAAATCCTGTGAAATTCCAATTTTATGAAATTCCCAGTGCTGTTGGCATTGATTCCATTCATTGGATTACCTCCCTTTTGTGGGTTGCAGCTGTATAACTATGTGACCTGGTTTTTCATTTTCTTTCCTAAAACTTGACTGGCTTAGAATGAAAACTCTACATAATCACAATTTCTCACAAGGCTATTCCTAGCAAGATTTTGGAATTCTGCCCAACAGCTATCATGACAAAATTTTGGCTGTGATGGTGTACTATGCCTTTTTAAAAAAGCCAGTAATATGAATTTAGCATAGTGTCAACCAGAAACTTTGTCTCTGGTATTTTTCTACAATGTTCCTAAAAGCACGTATCGAATTGCAGGAGCAGTGCATGATAGTTGGTTGTTGCAAACTGATTTTTTTTGTGTCTATACTTGCTGGGGGTTCTGAAAGATGTACATGTATTCTCTGTATCTTTTTTCCCCAACACAGTATGTGCGAATAATTCTGATGAAAAGGTTGCTCATCTCTGTGGCCCAGGAACATGGTTGACCCCGTTTCTTCAAGCTGTCTACCTCTTTGTACAGTACATAATCATGGTTAATCTCCTGATTGCGTTTTTCAAGTAAGTATGTAGGTAATGGTTAATTCTTGCTGGTAGTTTGACAAGTTCCTATCTCATTGCAATAAAATGACAAGATAAGAACTGATGCCAGACCAAAGCAATCTCATTTCCTGAAATTTTTTTCAGGTTCCAAATCTTTGTCTCTTCCTCTCTGCAAGCCCATGGCTAAGTCAGGGAAGTGTGTGATGTGACTGGTTCACATCCTGTCTGTTAGGTTAGGCGAATCACAAGTTCAAGGAAATTTGAAGGTATTTTGTAACTTCTCTTTGTCAGCAGACAACCAAAATTGTTCCTTTATCTCTATATTGACTGTTGTTCCTAAGCTTTTTCAGTGTTCTCCAGTTGGGTGGGTTCAATTCTAGTAAATTGTCTTTCATAGTTCTCTGCAAGTGTTTGATTTATGGGCATGAGCAGCTCGTGGACACTGAAGAAGGCAGACTGCAGAATTAACATGGTGTGATACAGAATTCTGGGTTTAGTTAGAAATAATTCGTTTTTTTGTTCAGCAAACTTGAAATTTGATCTCACTGTAATTTATTTCTGAGTAAAGATACTGAGATGTTACCTGATGGGAGAATTTTTTTAATCCTCTCCTTGCTCTGGATCATGGTGTTCTCTTGAATGTGTTTCCACCATCCACAAGATTAATTTTGCAGCAAAGAACAAGCTCATGCTTTTGTCTCTTAATTAACTGGCTTCAGAATTCAAGATTGTTATCAAAGTGTTAAAAAAACCAAACAATCCAACAAATACCAACAACTCCCCCATCAACCCAAAAACCACCCTGATGTGTTAATGCTGTTCTGTTCCCTTTCAGCAACGTGTATTTACAAGTCAAGGCAATTTCAAACATTGTGTGGAAGTATCAGCGCTATCATTTCATTATGGCCTACCACGAAAAGCCCGTTCTGCCGCCACCACTGATCATTCTTAGCCACATGGCTTCCCTCTTCTGCTGTATATGTAAAAGAAGAAAGACAGACAAGACTTCAGATGGGCCAAGTATGAACAGTTATCCAAAAAATTGCAGTAATGTTTTTGGTATGGTTAAAGCAAACAGTCAGAAAAGCACCATGTTCTTGGTTATAATGTGTATTGTGAAGAAAGTCAAAGTGAGTCTTAATTTTCTGTGTTTTCAATATTGATAATTCTTTTTGAAAATCACCGCGCTTTTCTCAAGAGTTTAGTGCCAGCCCCTAGGAATCTCCAGTAAAACACACAAACAAGCAAGCAGATTGTTATTGTTAATGAAGGGTTTTTTTCTTTCTGTAAAACTTCTTTGAAACTTTAAAAAAAACCAAAATCCAGCTAAGGAATCTATCTTCTGCCTCAGAGACAGAGGGATTAAAGAGTAGGAGTATAAGGAATGATAATATTGTGCACAGATCCTCTCAGAATTACTATTTTCATTATATTTTATTGTCAGTCTTTGACCTTGAACCTTTTCTGCAGTGAGAGAAGAAGGGTCTTAGGAGGCACTCTGGTGGGGTTTTTTGGTTTGTTGAGTTGGTGGTTTTTATTGTTAACACCCTTTGTAGAGTTGTGACTATTAGTTTTCAGCACCTGTACAACTTAACTTCCTATGTGTCATCTTAACTGTTAATCTCTTTTTAGAGCTCTTCCTGACAGAAGAAGATCAGAAGAAACTTCATGATTTTGAAGAGCTGTGTGTTGAGATGTATTTCAATGAAAAGGATGATAAATTTCATTCTGGAAGTGAGGAGAGGATTCGAGTCACATTCGAACGGTAGAATATTTACAAGTAAAATTTCTGAATAGAGAATTAGAACTTTTACAGGTTTTTTTAATGTACTTTAACGGGGGAGAAATGCAGCTCCAGAACATAAAGTGTTTATGCAAATTTTCTATGGTATCTTTCCATTGCTATGCAGAAACTGATAATGGGATTGAGGCTTCCTGATCTGTAGAAGCACTCAGTAAACTGAGGCACTTTCATTATTTAGTTTCCCATGATGTTTTAAGAAACTAATAGATTTCAGAAAGTGCTGTAGGCCCTCTATTGATAGGTGTTTTAATTCTGTGATTCAGAAACATGTGCAAATGTTGTATTACAACAGTCCAATGCTATCATATCATCGTGACCTTTCAGAGTTGGTTTTCCCCGATTAAATGAACAGAAAGAGTTATAATCATATTTCTTTTGCATATTGAGAAAAATCCTTTCTTATCTGCTTCATAATTTGATTTTTCTTAGGGTGGAGCAAATGTGCATTCAGATAAAGGAAGTTGGTGATCGGGTCAACTACATTAAAAGGTCATTACAGTCTTTAGATTCACAGATTGGCCACCTCCAGGATCTGTCTGCTCTAACTGTGGATACTCTGAAAACACTGACTGCGCAGAAGGCTTCAGAAGCCAGCAAGGTTCATAATGAAATCACACGGGAATTGAGCATTTCAAAACATTTGGCACAAAATCTCATTGAGGATGGCTCTCTCAGATCATCTGTGTGGAAGAAGCACAGCATTGGAAATGTCTTCGGTTCTTTTCCGCAAGGAGGCCTTGAGAGTAACAACCCTCTACTCTGTAACATTTCTATACGTGATGACAAAGAAGCCCAGCATAAGACAATTGGTCAGGAGTTGGCTCTGGTTCCCCGGAGAGAAGAAAAAAACTTCCAAGAGGCAGGTTCCTCAGGCAGTGCCTTATTTTCAAATGCTGTTTCCCCTCCAGAACTTCGCCAACGAATACAGGCTGCAGAGATCTCAAAATCCAGTAGTAAAAGTAAAAAACTAGGCAACTCATCCAACAGCATGCCACATGTAACATCCCCAACAGCAAAGTTTTTTGTTAGCACTCCATCTCGACCCAGTTGCAAAAGTCAGCTGGATTCTTCAGCAAAGCATGAAGAGACTGTTTTCTCTAAGGCTACAGAAGGAGATAATAATGTAGAATTTGGTGCATTTGTGGGTAAGTATAACAAAGTAGATTCTGAATGTCCTGAAGTCATTATTAGCTGCTCTTATCCTCTTGCTTCTGGCTCTGCTTGCCTTGCTTTCACCCAACCTTGTGTTGAAAATGGAGGATACGTTAATTGTGGTTTTATTCATGATGAGAGTGACACTAATGATAACTACAGCTGCAGAGTTGACAAATGTGCTCACCAGTCCTCTGTCAAGTTAGCGAAGAACAAGCCCCAAACGAAGTTCTCTTTGTCAACGGGCGACTTGACGTCAACAGTCAACTGTGGCGGCTCACATGGAAAATTGAATATTAAAGATGAACTTTCCAAAGGTCAGCATGTCCATGCAATGGAACTGCAAACCCGAGATTTATGTTCTAACATCCTTATGGGACTACTTCATAAACTGTGGACCAAATCTAAGCCACAAGGTTTGACTTATCAAGAATTGTATGGTATTTTGGGTGTATTCCGGTTGCAGGTGACTTTATTCTACCATTTTGCTCTGCTTTTTTTGCATTTAACATCTCTAATTTCCTTGTGTTTCTTGAATGTTTTTTTTAACTGAAATTATAATTTCACCATAATTCTGTCACATAGACAATATTTTTCTGAAAAGCATTATCCAGCTGTTGAGTATAGCAGTTTTGGACAATTAGCAGCTGTACAACTTGGTACGGACGCTGGAGACAAACCTTTGGTGACTCATTATAAAGCTCCTGCCTTCTGATTGCATAAATCAAAAATATTGTCTATTTCTTGACGTAATTACAGAACACTACTCAGGCTGATGGAGTCCTGGACAAATATCTTTGTGGTATCTGTGTCAAGCTGAGGGTTCCTCCTATACTATATTTCTAAATACTGTTACAACTGGGATCTTCCACTGTGGCCTAGGCTAACCTATGTTGGGGCTGTCGTTTTGGAAGCTTTCAAAGTCCTTTAATTCAATACAACATTTTGCCTCCCCTCAAGTTCTGCTTAACAGTAAAAAGGTGGATGGTTTCGGTTAGTTACCTACATGTTTGAATGGTAAAACAGTGGCAGATTCATTGAAAGACACAGGTGTGGGTTTACTAACTGATCCCTGTAAAGTAGACCATTTAAGTACGCCTAGCGTTTAGCAGAAGTTTGTAATCTGGAATTGTCAGGTTGCCTGCAGAGGGGTTGTCTTGCCCTACTTGTTTAGGGATTTCTCAGTGTTTTCCAGAGATTTTTCCTGAGGTTGTATAAATTTAAATCTCTAGACAAGAGTTTATTCTACTGCTGTGAAACTTGGATTTCTAAGAAGTTACCCACATTAGCTGTTTGTTTACAAGTGCCTCGTGGTTGAAAAAAGAAAGCAAGGCTAAACAGAAGTAATGGACAGTGATTGTACAACTCTTATCTAATCTTTAAATGTACTTCACCACTAATAACTTTGAATACTAACTATACTTATTTACTGGAGCCAGATTTTTTGTATATGGTCCTCTGACATCTCTAGCATTTAGAACAAACCCTTCATTCTTACTGCCCACAATGTACAGCACTTGTGATACTGTGCAGCTTTCAATTGTGAAGCCAAGTACATTTTCATTCATTATGAAGCCACATGCTTGGGAAAATTCTGAAAAGTATTTCTTGCAACTGGGAGAATGAAGGGTATGTTGTAATAGCTACCTCCAGGAAACTGTCTACTTTCCCCTCATTTGTCAAGCAAACATAAAAGTACTGTAATTCGGGCCTTGTTCCTTTACTGTGAGGAGCATACGCTTGAGTAAAATTCTAAAGCATTAGCTTAACTTTTTGAATCGTGGTGCTCCACACCTCAGTGCGGGAAAGGCAGTAGTTTCATACCAATATATTGTTACACTGATCTTTACTTTAGCATGTTTGTAACGTCTTTCCTAGAGCAAATAGGCACACAGACCTTAGGTGGTTTGTAACCCTTTGCTGTGGTGATGCAAACTATTGGCATGGTCAGACCATTGGAGGTTGCCTTTGATTTTGAATACTCTTTTTGAATTCACTGTGTCAAAGGTCACAGAGACAGCATGGACCTACAGCGGTTCAAAGAGGCAGCCAGCAAAATGAAGGAAAGAAGTGCTGATATCGAGGTGAGCGTGAAAGGCTTTGTGAAACATGTTAATGGGGATCATTTTCTTTGAAACTTTAATGTCACAGTGTGTTTCGAAAAAATCTAAGACCAAATATTACCAAAGAACTTACACATTCCTTGCGGACTGCACTTTGCATCTGTTTCATGATGAAAAAAAATCCAGTGAAACCTCATGCAACCTTAACTGCCATCAAGTACTATTGCTTCATAATAGGATACGAATGAAATAATAAACAAGCTCTGAGGTTATGAAAGCTAAGATGACTACAACTGTGAATTGAGATAAAATGAAGTATCCCATAATTAGTGTTTAATGAAATGTTTTACACTCATAAATTTCAAGATCAGCCTTAGGAAGACTAGAGTGATTTACATTATAATTTATAGAGCAAGATGACCGTGTACGTAATTTTCAAAAGTGACAAAAATTGTTCATAATGCTTCCAAGAAGAAAAAGCTTTTCTAATAAACTTGTCATAAACTAAAATGAATAATTTTCATTTTCTTAAAGAATAATAAAGATTACTAAATGGAAAGTGATTAATCATAATAAACCTGCCTTCCAAGTACTATATTGTGTGTATGTATATATATGTGTGTGTGTATATACATACGAAAACTAGTGTTCTCTGTGTAGCTGTTGAGTTAGTACATACAAATTACTCTTTGCAGTTAGCATGCATTCAGGGGAGAATATGCCTTGAGAATTGCATTATGACCATTTGCAATGTTTCTGTTCTGCCGAGTTGCTCCTTCTCAACCTTCTGATGAGTATAATGTGTCACCAAAAAGCTTTCTGTGTGTGTTTTTGGTATGGATTTTTTGGTGTTGTTATTGTCAACAATTTACTTTGTTTCTTTGGTAGGAGCAACAGGAAGACTTCAAAAAAGCTATATTGGAGGGTATAGAGACAAGCAGACTTCAAGTAAGTAAAGAAAGTTTCTGTTAATAGGGATATTATTTTCAACAGATACTAAAAGTATTCTTTACAGTAAAGGCAACATTTTGGGCACACATACACACACAGAGGCCTGTGTATGCGTTTAGGCGTGTGGGGTGTATTCTGTAAGAGGGAAGGGTGAAAAAGGTGGTAACAACTTCCTAACTGTTACAAATCCTGGAATCAAAAGCTGGGCACAGTGATTTTTTATATTTGATTCAGGTAACCATTGGAGTTAATAGATGAGTAGTGAGGAATGCTCCAGCTCTGTGCCACTCCACACACAATCCTAGTTTGTGAGGAAACCACCTTTCTCCTTTTTTGCAAAAGAAATATTTTGTTATCAAAAGTTGACCACCTCAGTATATATTCCAGGAATGTGTAATTACTGTGAAGGAGTGTGTCCGTGAAGAAATTCCATACATAACCAGTACGTTTTTATGTGGCACAAGTTTACTGCGTTTTGTTCCTGTTATAAGTGGGTGCAAAATGAACTTCAGTTTCTGCCAGAGCCACATTCGTATATGAGAATTGATAGCCAGCAAAGGCACGAAACAAATGAGCTGAACATGGTGCTGGTAGGGATCCAGTATAATGGACATTTCTGTAGCTGTATCCTGTTGTAACCTTCCCTTGCAAAGAACTCTCTTGGTGTGGGTCGGGAGTCTTCATGTGTGCCTGAAAATGTTACAGCTGGTGGCTGCTGTGAGAAGAGCATTTTAACTGAATTAATGCACTCAACTTGTGATTTCTCTGCACTGAGGTATTTGAAGTACATCCAGAAACTTTGAAGAATCCTCTATTCTGGGCAGAAACTGGGCAGATTGCGTTCTAAGAGTAGTAGTTGAAAGCAGTAATGATAATGATGACAGATGGTAAATTTTTTTTTTTTTTTTGGTAGGGTCTTCAAACTGACAGTGGTCTGCGACAGTCCAGTTCTAGTGGTGGGTTCGCTGACCCTCTGACAGCCCATTCAGAGCAGTGTAAGTCTGGCCTCTGCTCAGAGGGACCTAATCTTGGCTCTACATTGCCTTGCTTAGGGGTATCCTAAGAAGATGCAAAGGAAACACAAGAGGTTAAATCATCTTGAACAGAATCATCTGCTTTGTGTTCTTCTAGCCATGCCAGCTCAATTCTGTTACCTTGTATTTGCCACAGACAGCCAGAGTTGTGAAAAGCGAAGTGATCTAGGTTAGGACTGCAAACTTCTTGTAAAGATCAGATCGTTGTGGGTCAGGTTTTTTTTATGAGACCTATGTTAGGCTGTCTGTTTTTTCACTGTTAGGAGATAGGTGACCGTGCCACGTGTGCCATTCTTTGTCCAGTTACAAATCTCCTTCGTTTGTAGTGTACAGCAAGAGCAGGAGAGCCTCCAGTGAAGACACTCAGCAAGTCGACTCTAAAGCAGCCTTACTGACGGTTTGTATCGACCTTTTGTGGCATTGTTGAGCAGAACTAGAAGCTGAACAAATAAAGGAGAAGAAACAGATAAAGAATAATACTGATTTGTGGACTTGCTTGTTCTAGGAGGCAACAGGAGACCTGTTTTCACTAAGGGAAGAAGTTGTGTATGTTTTCACTATGAAAATCTGTGCTGTTTTCTGTTTGTACTAAAAATCAAAATTCTTTTCTTTTAAGGAAAAGAATTATTTATATAATCCATAAAACAGTAGTGAATATATAGCCTTATTTATTCTTTTAACTGTAGTTACCATTTCTCAGTTGTATTTGGGTCTCTCCATTCAACTGCAGCTCAGTACAGCCTGGTTTATTTCCAGTGAACAGGCTGTACTCCAGGAGCTTAAAACACATTACCACCCCACCTCCAACTGAATATCCTGTGCTTTCCTTACAAAACTGAAGCCCTCTTTCTTTTCCCTCTCCTTTGTTTTAAAGGATTGGCTACAAGGCAGACCTTCAAATAGCAGTCAAATGTGAGTAAGCTTTCTACCAATGGAGCAATTTTATCACTCTGTATTTTGATCTGTTTTACTTCTTGGTTGTCTTTGGCTAGAGTGGCATTTAGTTGCATTTAATGAAAAAAAGCCACAAAGTTTGAATTTTTTTTTCTAATAAATAACCAGATGTATTCACTGGAATCATGGGATCATCATAGAATGTTTAGGGTTGAAAGGCTCTCCCAGCCTGTCTCCGGAGCAGAGGGGCTCCAGCCCTCAGAGTGTTTTTGTGGCCCCTCTGGGCTCACTCCAGTGGGTCCTTCTTACGTTGGGGCCCCAGAGATGGACACAGTGCTCCAGCTGGGGTCCCTCACAGCAGAGCAGGGGAGCAGAATCACCCCCCTCAGCCTGCTGGTCACTGTTCTTGGCATGCAGCCCTGGACTGGGTTGGCTCCCTGGGCTGCAGGTGCTCATGGCTTGGTCATGTTGAGCTCTCATCATGCTTTGGCAGGTTCTGTTTAGATTAATGATGTCACATGTTGGAGGGCAGAACATGAAAATGACTGTGTTGATGCTTAGTGAGCAGCTCGCTTCCTGGCAAAGATCTTTACACAGCCGTTAAAACTGTAACCACCTCTGAAATTGTGCAGACATTGCTCTTGTTAACAATTACCCCTGAGTTAGCTGTTAAAGCCATTACCTGATTTATCTGATAACAGAAGGGTAAGCTGTTGTGAACAAGTTTTAATTAAAGCACCTCTGTGGGAACGGGCTCTTGTGATACAAACTTTACATAATGTTGTGCATGACTTGGAGGTATTTAAAGTGTAGCTCTGAGAGCATGAGATTACTTAACAGCTTTCCATTACTGTTTTGTAATTAAGAAACCTGTACTGCCCTTGAAAAATAGGATAACAGGGTAGAAGTGGTACTGTGAGGTTAACAAGGTGACCTAGGATGATGTGTCAGAATCAGGGAATACAAAGTAAGTTTTGAAGATGACTGTTGGTTTTGTGGCATTTCACAGGCCATCGGAAGAAGATGCATTGAATGGTAAGTCTTCTTTCTGCTGTAGAGGTGAGAGATTTTTATATATAACCAACTGCTTGCGTCTTCTATGAGAATATACTTTATTGATGGTATTTTCGAATTTAATGGACACGCAATACTGTGATTTTTTTTTTTTAAATAAACAGCCTATCATTAAGCACTACAATTTTTTTCCTCCTGAGGTACTAAAGACCAAGTGCAATATTTAGTTTTCTGCATGGCAGATCCTTTTCAAACTGTAGTTACTTGGCAATTGTTCTTTGCATGTGGTATTGTAGTACATAAATTAGTGTAGCAAGAGTATTTTTTTTGGTCTTTTTTCTCCTTAATCTCTTTTCAGGCATTGCTTCTCCTTTCAAGCCTATCATGGATATAAATTACTATTACTCAGGTTAGTCCCTCTTATGAACTAATGTTTGTATTTTTATTGACGCTTGTAAGATCCTTGAACTTCAACAAATGCTGTAATTTTCCTCTAGCTGTAGAAAGAAATAACCTGATGCGATTATCACAGAGCATTCCATTCACTCCTGTGCCTCCAAGAGGTAAGAACTGTATTTTTTGTTACTGGTTCACTGTTGTCTTTGGGGAAGAAAATAAAAGCAAACCTTCTATGGATTTTAATTTGGTTTGATCATTCTAATATAGAAGGATCAAGGCAAAGTTCACGCTTTCTCACAGCAAGTGTGAAACTGAAGTCTTAATGAACTAACAGAAGTCTAGTCTCTGTCTTAGAACATCCAGAAATATATGTGAGTATGACACCTTTTCTAGGGCATCTCACTTGATTATGAAATGTAGATTTAATTATAGTTGTCCTCAGAAATGATGTTACAGTGATGGTGGTATTGTACTAACAGTTTTATAACAAACTGTTCTGGAGAGATTGTCTAAAGTTGTCTTATATAAACTAAACAAACATTTATTCCGTGTTCGTAGTGCTGTTTGAACAGTGTCACTAATAGGCCTAAATAGGAGGACAGATTTTGCAGCTCTGTGAAAAAAGCTGGAGAGGGGTCTTCCCACTGGGCAGTTAAAATTTTTTTAAATTCAAGATGTTTGTAATGACTTAATACTGCTTTTAATTTTAAACTTGGAAAATGCAGTAATTGCTTTTTGTGCTGCGACCTAGGTGAACCAGTCACTGTGTATCGCCTTGAAGAAAGTTCTCCCAGCATCCTGAACAACAGCATGTCCTCCTGGTCACAGCTGGGACTCTGTGCTAAAATTGAATTTTTAAGTAAAGAGGAGATGGGAGGAGGTTTACGTCGAGCCCTCAAAGTCGTATGCACGTGGTCAGAATATGATATCCTGAAATCAGGACATCTTTATATCATCAAGTCGTTCCTTCCCGAAGTTGTTAATACTTGGTCAAGCATTTATAAGGAGGACACTGTGTTGCACTTGTGCTTGAGAGTAAGTTCTGTCTTTGTCAATTATTAAACATGGACAGACATTATATGTTAAACAGGAATCATTTTCCCACCTGTAAACAAGTATATACTTACTACAATAGGGAAAAAAAATGGATTTTTTGGGATTCTGTATGAGCAAAAGGGTTAAAAACTCTGCTCCAGGATGGCTTATTTAATTAAAGAGCTCAAACTCTAAAAATACAGACATAATTTAAAAAGCAGTAATCTGTTACCCTGTCTTGGGGGAACAGGCACTGTTCCCACTGCCTGCTTGGCTCCCTGCTGTTCCCTGTTCTGTAATGCAGCTAACGAAGTGTGGGTTTGACTCACAGGAAATTCAGCAGCAGAGAGCAGCACAGAAGCTCACTTTTGCGTTCAACCAGATGAAGCCCAAATCCATCCCATACTCCCCAAGGTGAGTGTATTTAAACTGCCACTATGGTGCATGCTTTTGGCTCAGGGGGATACCTACAGATGCATCAAATATATTAAGGTGTATTTGTGGTTGTGTGTCTTGGAATATTGCTGTGAACGTGTCAGGCAGAACTGTCCTTGGCAGTATTTTCCACTGACGCTTTTCACACTGATTCTAATCTAGTGTGATAATCTAAATGGCTTTGTGTAATAGTTTAAAAATACTTAAATTGTTAGTAAAAATCAAAATCTAATAGTAATGATAGATTCGTGATTTATTTTGGAACTATATTAATTAAGTATGCTTTTTACTAGGTTCTTGGAAGTTTTCCTGTTATATTGCCACTCTGCTGGCCAGTGGTTTGCAGTTGAAGAATGCATGACTGGAGAGTTCAGAAAATATAATAACAACAATGGTGATGAAATAATCCCAACTAACATGCTGGAGGAGGTTATGCTGGCTTTCAGCCACTGGACATATGAGTATACAAGAGGAGAATTGTTGGTACTAGATCTGCAAGGTAACACCCTGACTTTGAAACTGGGATTGGGGCCAAGGTGTATGTGGGCTTTTCTTTTGATACCATTTTATTAAGAGTTTGTATTCCTCTCATAAATAACAAGTACTATTTACCGCTTCTTGTTCTAGTTAGTTTGAATCTGTGATTTTCTTATTTAATCATATAGTGATATCGATTGGAAAGGACCTCTAAGGTTGTCAAGTCCCACTTTACCCAGCACTGCCAAGTCCTCCTACACACCATGTCCCCAAGTCCACCACACACCGTGTCCCCAGGTGCCACCTCTAAACAGCTTTTAAATCCCTGCAGGGATGGTGACTGCACCACTTCCCTGGGCAGCTGTTCCAGCTTGGCAACCTTTTCAGTAAATGAATTTTACCTTATATCCAATGTAAAACTCCCCTGGTGTAACTTCAGGCCATTTTCTTGTCCTGTTCCTGGAGACTGAGCCCGCCCTGGCTACAGTGTCCTTTCAGGTAGTTCTGGACAGTGATAAGGTCTCCCCTGAGCCTCCTTCTCTCCAGGCTAAAGACCCCCAGCTCCCTCAGCTGCTCCTCACAGGACCTGTGCTCCAGACCCTTCCCCAGCTTTGTTGCTCTAATATGGTATTAAATCTTACAGCAACACAGAGACTATAAATATATACATCTTTTCCTAACAAAATGTGCCATAAAAATGCTATTTTTTTAGCACATCTGTGTAGTGCCAATGTGGTAAGTTGGTTTTATCCTAAACTCTGTGCCAGATACTCTGTCTGTGAGAACTGTATAGGAGGTTTTTCTCATGGGTGAAAACTCAAGCTAGGAAATGCAAAAAATAGGTGGAAGAAATCTGAGATGTATAAAGTGCTCATTTAGGAGCAGTTTTCTGAGGGTAGAGAATCACATATGGTTTGGGTTGGGTTTGTTGTGGGGTTTTTTCTACTTTTATTCCTGGAAGAGCTGAGAAGTCATAGCTAAGGATTCCAAGGCTTTTTAATATTAATGTATTTATGTAATCAGAAATACATCAGATTTAACTTTTTCTTCATGTGCTGTCTGAAGGTGTTGGTGAAAATCTGACAGATCCCTCTGTGATAAAAGCTGGGGAAAAAAGGTAAGGGTAAAGAAAGACTTAAAGAATTATAAAATTTTCACTGGGAGGAGAACACGTGCAAGTGATGTTTCTGTGCACTTCATTTCTAAGGTCATACGATATGGTGTTCGGTCCGGCCAACCTGGGAGAGGATGCAATAAAAAACTTCAGAGCAAAGCACCACTGTAATTCCTGCTGCAGGAAACTGAAACTTCCTGGTAAGGGCTGCTGTGTCCCTCCTTCTGAGACACTTGTGAGATGTTGTATGATACGGAATGAAATAGCCAAGGCACGCTGTGAAAGTGGAACAAGTAATAAACAGCGGTTTTATAGTTTTACTTTAGGCTTCTGTTTGCACGTATGATAAAAACAGCCCTTTTTGGACACTGCAGCTCCTGGAATTCCTCTGTAGAAGTCCATTTGCATATCCAGTTCTTTGCCAGATGTTTATGTTTATGCCTCATTGGTTCTACTAGCTCAAGAAATAGTAATCTTTATGACTTTGTTCTGTTTGTACAGATCTGAAGAGGAATGATTACACACCTGACAAGATCATATTTCCTCAGGATGATGCCCCTGAATTGACAATTCAGCCTGGAAGCTGCACCAAAGATTCTGATCCGGCCAATTCTATTCGTCTGATGCTCTGATGATGTGACCAACTCAGTGACTTCCTTCAAACTTTATGGACCCTCACGGAGTTGTCACTTACCTTTCCCTCTCTATAGTGAAAAGAAAGACTTGTCAAAACAAGCATTACTGTCTTAGAAGTGGAATTTTGGCTGGTCCATAATCTAAGGATTTTATGACTTGTGATAACCATCTACAGAGCAGCGTGGCAGCTGATCATTCTAAAGGTGGAATAATGACAAGTATTTAAGATGTGTTTTTAAAGGGGCTTTTTAAGCAGAAAGTTTTATTTTTTATTTTATTTTGGTTTAGTGGAGGATTTTCTTTCTGTAGTCCTGTGGTGGGAAATACGCCTTCCACCAAAAGGATTTTGGTAGTTGATGTTTTAAGGTAAAGCATTTGTCTTTTTGGCATTTGTCTTACTGTCAATGAGCAAAACCAGGAGAAAGCACCTACCTCTGTAAAGCCAGAGTATTCTTAGAGTGTTTTCGGAAGCGTTCCACTAACGTTTTCTCACCAGGTGTCTTTTAATCTGGCCTTTTGAAGAGGACAGAGCCAAATGAGGTGTATATAGGATGCCAATAGACTGAAGTTGAAGGTAGGAACTTGATCCGTTCCAAAAGAGAGAGAGTCTCCTGAATCAGGATTCTTTCAGCTTCATGAATTTAAAGCTGGGCTTGGTTGTTTTTGTTTTGTGAAATAGAGCCTGAATTGTGCATAATGAAATTTCTTGTTTTACACATTTCAATTTTATCAAGTCACTGTCAAATAGTAACAAAGCCATGATAGACTGGTATAATCATATTTAATAGAAGAATTAGTTTGTGCTGGTCCAAATAAGTTGCCTTGTAAGAACACAAGTTGGAAGTGCTTTCCCTCGTACGTACGTAGTGACTGCTTCAGAAGTTCTGCCTTCCAAAGATCTCCTAAAACCAGTATATCGAAACCGAATGTACACATAACTTGTAAATGTATTTAAAATTGTGTAGAAAACATCTTTAATGTTATGTTATTTGTGGTACTTACTTAAGAGAGACTAGGGTTGGATTAGCATCGTGTAAAGTACGGGAGATTGCAATGCACCTTCATGCCAATAAAATGTAATTTAACTGTCCCAAATATTGTTGAGCATTCAGCAAGAAAAGAACCTGTTGTCCAACTGAAGTTTCATGCTGCGATTTTTTTTGTTACATAGGTACTAATTTGTAATTTTTAATTAAAAGGGCAGTATATAGCTCTATAAATTTTTTATTCAGTAGTGTATCTTATAGATACAGACCTAAGGCACGAACACAATAGTTGTTTAAATGGTGTTTTATGTTTGATGGGGAAAGGTAAAATGTTATAAGGATATAATACTGTATACATTTTGTATATCATTAAATCTTTAAAGAATCTAAAATAAATTTATTCTTGTTTACAGACTTCTGCTCTCCGTCTCAGTCTGAAAGGTTACTTTGGTGAACTTAAGTAACTCTTTATGCAGAAAAGTAGAATTTGCCATGCTGGATCAAAGCAGTTGGTTTGCCTTTGAGGTATCACAGCTCGGGCCAACACCAGAAACTAGGGAGGTAAAAAAGTGAAAACTGTCATAGTTGTCAAACACATGTGAGGGGATTAATGAGTAAATGAGTCAAAAATAGCTCTTCAGTGTTTAATTAGGAGCTGCTTCTTCGATGCCTGACTGCATCTCCTCCTGTTGCTGGGAGGGCATGGGCAGGTATTCGAGATGTACTTGCACCTCTCTAATGCCAAGTGACAGCAGCACTAAGTGTGACTGGCTCTGCAAATTGAGAGCCAGTTGTAGAGGAGCCTCTGGTGTTTTGAAAATGTGACCAAATTTAGCGTATGAAAGAAGAAAAATATTTTGAGAAAATTCTAAGTAAAAGCTGGGAAACTTTCTGTTTCTTGACAAATACTTAACTCCGCACAGTTAATTCTTAGCCATGTTACTGGTCTGCAATAGTTCTGTTTCTGACTCATTTCTTAGCAAAATAAACAGATGTGACCACCTTGTGATGAGTGTGAGTGATCATGGGGTGTTCCTTCTGCTCAGTCTTGCAGTGACTCAGGCCTGAACCTTTTTCAAGACCAAAAGGGGAAAATGTGGTTGGGAAATGCCTGTAAGGCTTGGAGTGATTACACTGTTCATATTTCTGTACATCCCCCTGGCATGAGCAGTAGCTCACTCTGTGTGACTTACAGCTTGAATTAGAGGAGAAGTGTATATCTAAACAGAGGGGGGAGAAATGTGTAACTTTCAGAAGTGATCTGCTCCATACTTGCAGAAAAAAAATCATAAATGTCAAATATCCTTCAGGGAAGACATTGGAAAAGTTGTGGTGGCAAAGGAAAAAAACAAGTTGGTTTGAAGAAGTAGCCTGACTCTGTTTGGACAGTGCCACATCCTGCCTGTTGGGCAGCAGGAACATGAAGCTTATTCCATAAAATTCAAGTTGTTTGAGAACATCAAGTGTCACTTCTCTGCTGAAACCTCATCAGTCTTGAAATGCTTGAGAAACAGGGAGGAGTTGTGATCCTTTAGCTTTTAAATTTCCTTTAGATTACCAAAGAGGAGGAAAGTAGAAGCACTGAAACTTCTGATAACTCTCCAAGAACTCAAGTATTGGCATATCTGCTTAGAACCTAGCTTTTAAATACAGGAATATAATCCAAACCTTCTCTAATCATTTTTTCGTGAAAATCTGAAATACTTCAATGACTTTCCTACTAGGAGATTATTTAAAAGACTGTTTCTCATATAGGGAAATAAGTAAGCTGCACAATTTAGACTTTTAATTAATCCACCAAAGTCAGCATTGTTGACTGCTTTCTTGCAATATTTTGGTGGTGAAACATTTCAGAGAAAACCAATCCCAAATGTGTTGTGGCAAATCACACAGCTCCTGGGAGCTGTTTTTTTAGCTGCTGCTTAGCAGCTTTTTGATTTGGAAAAGGAGGGGTTTGGTTTTTAAGCCTGTGACAGTTATTTCCTTACACTTTAATTCTCTGTGGTTGCATCTCACTTAATGCCATAACTCTTAATGCTGCAGGAATTTAGAGAGGGAAAAAGACTACAGCTGGAAACTTGGTAGTCACAGTTCAGATTTAATGTTCCTAAAAGACCAATTGGGAAAAAAATAGGATCTTTTAACATGTAACAATGCCTCTGGAAAAAAGTTCTGATGATTTAATCTTTCTTTTCACAATTAACTTTTCCTTGCAAGTAATCCACTTTGGGGTGAGAGCAGTGGGAAGTTAATTCTCAGCCCCAGAGCTTGCAGTAGGTAGCACCGATGCAGATTTGTGTATTGTGTTACATTAAATCAGTAAGTCAAAGTCTTCTTGAGTCAGATTCCACAAAAAGTGGGAATGAACACATCCAGTTCCATTTACAAAAGTAGTTCAGATTTTGAGTAGGGGCAGGGAGGAGGGTCTTGCTTTTGTGTCTCAGTTTGCAGATAACCAGTTTGGGAGATAATAGCAGCAACAGCTGTCCAGGAGTGCTGGGAGACATCCTTTGCTTGAAGTTTAACAAGATGATTAGGGGGTTTTTAAATCACTTCATGGGCCTCTTCTGTGGATACTTTTTACTTCCCAAGTTGTCTGTTAAATAGGGAAAATCTGCTGCTCTTCAGTGGCATATGGAATTTAGAGATGAACTGCATTAATGTAGCTAATTAAAAGACACTTGTCTGCCATACCTATTTTTCTTTCTCCGGGAAAATCTTCAGAAAATCTTCAAGAAACTAATTTGGTGCGATGTTTTGAGGTAGTTCCATCCTTTTATGGTCAACACCCTCAGTCATCACAGCAGGGCTTGACAATAATAAATCCTCATACAAGTATGGGCAAACATGGATAAAGGTGTGTTGGGCCAAAGCTCCCTGCTCAGCGGATGGGTGCTCAGTGGGTGCCCCTCTCTTCCCAAGGTTTTCTGTTCTGGCTGCACATGGAGGGAGATTGGAGGCCGGTTGGGCCAGGTGTGTTTCCCCGCCCAACGTAACCAAGTGACATCACAAGGGGAGTGGGGCAGGAGCAGCCGGGGTGAAGGATGGAAGACAGGAAGGGACACAAGGGTCACCGCTCGTCTTTGCTCTACAGAGATTGCTGCAGTTTCAGAGTTCTCTGTCCTGCCTCAGAGTGGAACATCAGCCTCTGAAAGAGAGCAGCAACATCGGTGAGCACATGTGAGTGACGTAGGGTCTGTGTTCAGCCTCTTGACTGCCTGATTGGGGATGGGGACAGTTTGGTCCAGGACACACGTGCAGCCAGAAAACAAACCTACTAAAATTTTCTTTACATGAATTAAGTAACACTTTATAGTGAAAAATCTAAAGAACAACCTGTTCATAGTAGCATCTGGACTGCAACCTATGGTTTTTAAGTACTATGGCCCTGAGGAAATGAAATATAATGTAAAATATGCACTCTTTAGGGCAAAATGCTTAAGATGGCTATTCACAGGCGGTTGTAGTTTTTGAGTATTTATGTATGGAGTAAAAGACTGAATGGAATTTTAGAAGTAACTCTGAAGTCTCAGGCGTTTAAATAATACCTCTCAATCTCACCATATTGGAAAGAGCTTAGTGTGGAAGAGTCTTCACCACTATTGACCTGGTAAAAATAAATATGAATGTAATTTTCAAAGAAGAAACCGTAGCATTTTAGATTTCCACCGTTGTGGATTTTTCCCATAGTAGGTGGAAGGATGGCATGGAAATGGAAGTATTCCTCCAAGGAACAGCTGGAGGACACAAGCAGCCAGCACCCGGGGCTGACGGGGCTGCAGAACCTGGAGAACACCTGCTACATGAACGCTGTGCTGCAGTGCCTCTGCGGCCTCTCCCCGCTGGTGCAGTACTTCCTCTCAGGAGAGTGGAACACAGACCTGCGTGAGTGAGTTGGTTTGTTCGCAGTTCTGAGAGGTTTCTGCTTGGCACTGTCTTCCTGCCAAAGGGACACTGTTGCCATGGGAATGTCCAAGGCAGGCACCTGCCAGCTCCCCCCAGGCAGTTCCAGTCAGATTGGCCCCCAGCTGGTTTCCATCTCCATTGAGAGCCCTTTCCTTGCTGGGTCCTTCAGCATGATACTTTTTTTGCCGTTTTGATGGGAATGCCTGTTACGGCTGTCTTGATGATTCCTACCACTTTCTGGGACCTGCAGAGACCCTCAAGCCAAGTGACAGCTGCCAGAGCAGGGCAGGTACAGACCTGCATCTGTTTTCTAAGTTTCTGTATTGTGCTCCCATTTGAAGGCAGACACTATTTTTTCATACTTCACCTGAAACATTCCCCTTTTTTCCAAGGGAGACTGGGGAGTCTGCAACTGCCTTTGGCTGTTTGATGTCCGATATGTGGCTTGGAGAGTTTGACTATGTTTCCCCTGAGGCTTTTCATTCCGTCTTTGGGAAGCGCTACCCAGCTTTTAGCAAGAGGACTCAGCATGATGCACAGGAGTTTCTCATCTGTGTACTGGATGACCTCCACGAGGCTTTCAAGAAGGTAAGAGCCCAGCTGTGGTGTTTTGAGGAACTGTAGCTGTTTCTTCTGCATTTCATGACTTAGCATTCCGTGTAATAATTGCCCATTGTCCTCTTCTGAACTCCATGATGGGGCACTAATAACTGTTCTTTTCTACCTTTGTTTCATACCCATGTACACACAATTATTAATTTGCCTCTTGTCTAATGCTCCATCAAATTGTGGCCCCAATCTAAATGACAATGCTGTGTGTAGCTTCACTGTCCTAACCTCTCCCTCTCCTTGCTCCTTCCACACTTAGTGTTCTTCCACTTGCTCATCTGCCTGAAAACTTCATGTCTGCCATGCCCCCATGTCTTTCTGCCCTCCAGAGCCACTGATAATGTGCTTTTCAAGCAGTTAATGCTGTCAAATATCTGAATTGTTGTATTTTGTTACATTTCTCTTAGAAACGGAATTGATCTTACTCTGCATGTATGCAACATCAAGTAAAGTAACAGCATTTTAGAGCCAAGTTCTGTGGCAAGACTGTTAACCTATCCAGGCAGTGGGCAACAACTATTAAAACCCAGTGAAGGCACTTCTCAAACACTTGCTTATCTACATTTTGTTGATTATTTTTCTTCTGTATAGCCAAGCCAAGGAAGAGACAGCCCTGATGAAGGAGCAAGCACTGGGAGTGGCAGTGACACATCTATTGTAACACGGTTATTTGAGGGACAGCTCAGTTATGGTATCAGGTGTCTGAAATGCAAAGCCCTCACTCGCAGACCTGAGACTTTCACCGTCCTCTCCCTGCCCATCCCTTCCACCAGAGTGTGCTCTCTGCAGGTACAACAGCCAACACATTCCTGCTGCTTTCGGCTTCTTGTGGGAGTAGTGGCTTGCACTAACAGGTGTTACTGGAAAGATACAGGGGCTTAGTTACTCTGCTCTTCTGGGCACTAATGGATCTGGTCCTTGCAGAAGTGCGGTTTCATCACTGGTCTCAGAACCATGGAGACTGCTAAGGTTACAGGAGCAATGCTCACGAGCTGCTCATTAGGGGATGAAGGATATTATGATCACTCAATAGCAGCCATGAGGGTTTTCTTCACTCATCCAAGAATTTCCCCCCTTGGGGGGAGAAAGGAAGCCAGTGTTGACTGCTTTGTCTTGCCAATGTATTTGTAATGTCAGCCTCACTGCATCGCACTTCAGTTAGGAGGAGAGCTCTGGAGAGAGCTCTCCCTACAGCAAATTCATCTCTCTGCTTAGCACCTTCAGGGGTGGAGGGAGATCTGTTTGATAAATGCTTTTTGTTTTTTCTTCCTTTGACAGGACTGCCTGGACTGCTTTTTCCAGCCAGACACACTAACTTGGAACAACCAAATCCACTGCTACTGGTGTGGAGCCAACCAAGATGCAATAGTAAAGGCCTCCATAACCAGGGCACCACGGATCATTATTTTTCACCTAAAGAGGTATAGTCTAAGTGGGGTAGGACATAGCCAGTTCCTGGGTAATGTGAGACAGTTGCTTGTGTTTGCCTGAAAGGAAACAAATAATACCGGAAAGCTAAATGGGCATTTACAGAAATACAGCTGTCAAACATGGAAGTTGCATTCCTGAAATCTCATGCAAGGTGTTCTGCCTTACTGTGTACTGCAGTTCACCGTATTTCTCCCTATACTTGGGATCTGCTCTCCAGAGGGAAGAAAAACTTCACCAAGCAGTGACTGACTAGAGCCCAGTGCAGCGGCTCACTCAGTCCCTGTATGATCCCTGGGAAGCAGTTCCTGTGGCGAGTGGGAGAGCTTGGGCTCCAAGAGCAGGACTGACACAGAGTGTTTTGCCTGCCATTACTGCAGTTGAGACACTCTGCTTTTATTTATCCCTTTACTAAATCAGGCCTAAGCAGATTGGTCCATCAGCAAAGGAGCACCTGGGTTAGCAGACTTCACTAGTCACACATAGCCAGATGCTGAATTTATTCTAAAGAATTTTTTTCTTAACAACTTTCCACCTATAAAGAAAAACTACTCTGGGATGATTTGGCTTCCCAGAACTATGTTATCTAAAGCCATTATTTAATTTTCCATTCGGCATCTGCTTTTCTCAACATTCTCAAAGGACATGTGGTCCCCAGCTGCAGCTCTTGGCCACACTGTAAATGTTTAAAAGTAGCAGAGGGAAGAGGGATGGAGTCTGCCATGAGAGAAGAGCTGACAACAGCACTGCAGTCCAGTCCAAAACATTTATGACACACCGAGAGTGATGCAAAGCTTTGACTCCAAGCTTTGACTGAAGTATCAGGAAGCAAGAGCTTTGCTTTTTTTGCTGGACATTTCATGTGGGTTTAGTGTACTTTCCGTCAGTTTACTGTAATACACAGTATTAACAGAGATCTTTTTTCTAAATGCTGGCTAGGCAGTTGTTGGTTTTCCCTCCCCCTACGAAAGTCAGTTAAACAACCACCACAATGCAAACAGAAGTTGAGGGTCATTTAAAATCATTCAAAATTTCATTTCAGGTTTGCCTGGCAGGACACGCACAGAAGGAAACTCTCAACCACCGTCTGCTACCCATTCAGTGATCTGAATCTCTCTCCCTACATCTCATCGTTTTGCAAAAACACAGAGTACAGCTTGTGTGCTGTAGTGGTAAGCTTTGCCTTTCCTGCTTTTATTGGGAATGCCCCGTCTCCTGGAGCAGATGAAGCCTGTGTTGGTTTGGACTTCACATATAATGATTTATATTTTAATGTATGTTTTGTTGTACACTTTTTTTTTACCTGCTATGGACATAATCCAGTAACAGTATGTAACCAAAGGAGAGAGAAGTCATTTCTCCTTCTTCCCCAACATGCCAATTTTAACAGAATGCACTCCTGGCACATAATGCCTCCTCAGAATAAACTCACAGGCTGATCCTGCATGAATCCTGCTTTTAAATAAAAACATGGCTCACACCAAGTGGGGCCCTCTTACAGTGACCTGTACCAGGGCTAATAGTTGTGTTGCAAATGTAATTGCAAAATAAATAAGCATAATCATCATCCATTTACTCTGTTTGAAAGAATTTATTTGCATTAACATTCCCTGCCCTAGGCCAAAAGGGGCTAGAACCCTCTCTCCCATCCTTTCCAATACACAAAACGATTGCCAGTTCCCAGCTTTGCCTGTACGGAGACAGAACAGGACTCTGGTTTTAACAGACTGTGCTGTTTGTTACAGAACCATGCAGGAGATCTGGATTATGGCCACTACACGGCCTTCTGCAAGCACTCAGTCACCCAACACTGGTACAGCTTTGACGACGCACAGGTCACCAAGATCCCAGACTCTGCAGTGCAGGCTGACACAGCTTACCTCCTCTTCTACACCTCCCAAAGATACCGAGACTCTGTTAGTCCTTGAAAACCAACACTGCGTAGGGCAGCTACTAGAACTCACCAGCAGCATTAGCCACCTCGTATGTCATCAATAAACTAGAGCATCCGCACTACTGATCAGCTGTTGTGGTCTTTCAGGAAGTGATTTCTAGGAAGGACAGTCACAGCCTCTCAGGCGTGAAGGAACATGAGTCCGCTCCATGTGCACACGGTCCGAGGGTTGTTTTCCATGACAACCCTCGTGCACCTCTCAAGAGAGCACAGATGTTGAGCATACAGATGCACTTACCTGGAAATTCCTGTTTTCCTGCTGGTTAAGTACAGTAGGTTGTTTTAAGCTGCCTTTCAGGAACTAACAGAAGGATACCAAAGTGAAAGCACACAACCAGACCAGACTGTGTGTTTCAGGAGAGAGCAGACGATGGAGTGACCATTAATATATAAGAAAGAAAAAGGCATTGTTCTACAGATGCCATTTTTGTTCCTCTAGCACTTCAAACTTGTTTGCAGCTTGTAAGCTTCTGGAAAACAATCAATATTGGTCTTAATTCCATCAGCAAGACAGACACAGGTAAAAGCTCAGAATGTAAGATGTAAGACTTTTGAACGCCAACCTAATCAGAAAGGGAAAACTAACCCCAATCCAGAACAGGAAAATATGTAAGATGCATCTAAAAGAAGTTTTTAAACTAACCAGTTCTATGCAAAATAGTATTTTTTTTTTCATCTGGAGAACCTTTAAACTGTGTGAATATGATTCAGACTATTATTATGTACAATCCATTACATAGCAAACTGAGAATGAAAAACCAAACCCAAACATACATTTAACAGGATATATTTTTAAATAATTTTTTCATTAAGGTTTTTAATGCATGTGTACATGAAAATTTATATTAAAAAATTAAAAAGGAAAATCTTGTTTGTTTAGAATAACTCTGAAGTGCACAAATATTGACAAAAGCTAACAGAAAAAATAATACAGCTCTGCTTTTTTATTAAGTAGTGTTGCAATTTCTTAGAGCTGGCAAATAAACGCAATCCTCTGAGTTTTAGAGATTCTCACAAAAAGGACAACATTTTATTATATACATAATTCTGATGTGCAAGTATGCAATCAATATGTACACTTACATTCCTAACTGTTTACATCGTTCTAGAGTATTCACAGTAGAATCAAGCTTAAGGTTAGAAATGTGAAAAGGCCATTAACAGTGAAAGAAAAAATAAACCAAGATATGCCTTGGGATTTTAAGACATTTTAAACTACTTGTTAATAGATTTCAGATGACTAAGCTAGAATTTGATTTTGGAGCAGACTAAAAATATAGTTCTTCTTTAAATGAACAGTAATGTAGGTATGCTTGTAACTGGATTCACGGATGGCAGTATGGCCACAAGCGCTACTCATCAGTCTCTGATTGTTAAGCACTGCTACGGCCGAGCGAGCCCTGCTGGCAGACACCCTGTGCAGCCCTCCCACACCTCCAAGTGACTGTGTCTGCTGTAGTTTTGCATATTTATATGCATTCCCAGGCCTACTTTGCTCTGGAACAAAGAAAACCAGATTCCTTAACCCGCATTCCTTTACGTGGCCATATCCACTGCTCGCTGTTCAAAGGAAGTATAAAAGAGAATGTAAGCAGCTGAGGACTTCACTGAGGACGCCGAGATCTCAGACACTTCGTGGTCATCAAACTTGAACCAGCGCTGTTTTGAAGCGTTTTTGCAGTAAGCTGTGTAGTGCCCCCCGTCCAGCCCACCGTAATGGTTCTGTGAACGCAAGGCAAGAATTAGTGGCCTCAAGAGCTGCCATTTCTTCCCCGGTTAGGGAAATGATCTAGAACACGATACCAATCATTCTTTTTAGAACATAACTTAGTCTGCAACTAGAATGCAGCCTGGGAACCTGGCTGAACCACACTGGCTACCCTGAGGTCTGGCATGAAGTGCAGCTGGATTCTGAAATGTGACATGGTTACTCACCGATACTGAGAACAGATTGTATCTCCTCAAGGTATTCTTTGGACCAATAACATATTGTGACAGGTCAAGAGTTTCCAATGGAAAATCTACAGAAGTTTGAAGCTTTTGTTTCCATCTTCCATCATAGGAAAAGCTTGAGAATTAAAAAGCAGCATTAAAAGTTACAGGTTGTTCAAAAGCTATTCAAGACTATTAACCATGTTTATTTTCCCTGTTTTTACCCAGGATGCGATCTCAACTAAAGCCCTCAGTTTTGTTAATGCTTGCCCATGTATTTCTTAGCACAAATAACAAGAGGTCACTTGTAAAAGTGCCTTGGAAATGACAGCCTTATAAAGGAAGCATCAGATGAAAATAAAATTCTTGCAATTTTACAACTGGTAATATATCTGTAATTTTGTCTAAGTAAAAATGGTCAGCTACTGCCCTGGAACAACCCAGCTCCATCAAAGCCTGGTCATTTCATCCTAATTAATATTCACCCATCACCATTTCCTTACCGTTTCAAGTGCACAAGAAGAACAGGTGGTAATTTCCAAATTTCTATTTTTTTCGAAGAATCTCTTCGAGTTTTGCAATGGCTACAGTAAAACCTATTGTTATCAGTGAGCTTTTCTTCTTTGGAAAACAATCTAAGGCATTCCTAAAACAAAATACAAACAGAGATTATGAATGGCAGGTGTTTATGGAAGTACAGCAAAAATGTTTGTTTCCCGTATGGCTGTTAACCTGCATCAATTATCTGCATCCTACATTTCACAAAAATGAGGAAAAGTGACTTAAATCTATCTGTGGAAGCAAATTTTACTGCAGATATTAATTAGCATCTGTCAAAATATACAGACCATGTTCTGCTTAAAGCCACAGAATGGCCTACCAACACAAATACATGCTGCTATTGCAGCTTCAATATTTCCATCCTGTTTCTAATTTAAAACTTTTAAGGGATGACCTATTTCTTTAAGCTTTAGAAGATTTAAAAAATAATGCAGATTCAGATCTGTTCATGTTTCAGGTTGGTGCAAATTGAGCGGGACATTGAGCAACCCCTTCAAGCAGAGGGTGAGCAGAAGCAGCATCATAACGAAGTGCCAGAGGAACGTCTGCACTCCAGGAGCTGCTCCCCTCCCGCTCCCCGTACCTGCAGAGTGCATTTGCTGGAGGATGCGAGTGGTAACGACAGGTACATGAAAGCCTCGAAGGTTCGGGACCTCTTGTGACACGTCAGACACTGCACGGTGGATTTGAACTGGCCTTGAAAGAGTGCCACAATAATGGACTCGTTGAGCTGTTTGTGTTTGTGCCAGGCTATTTCTGCTGCGCTTGAGTCATCAAGGTGATCGTTATTTTCTTCCTTGTACCTTTTCCTGTTGTCAGCCTGGATAGCAGAAGTTTAAATACCATGGCAATATATTAACATATGTATAAATAAGAAGTCTCACCTACAGGCAAGCATATGATTGAATATTTGCAAGAATATTGAAACATGTCAGTGTAGCCATCCAGTTCTTATCTAGTGAGGCTCCTTCTGTGACTCCCTCCAGTACCTCACACTGTTTCATACTGAATTCCTACTTTAATTCTGAATACTCATAGTGCTTTCTATACCAGACTGCAGCAACATGATCTTATGGAATAAGAATGTATTTAAAAAATTTATTTCTCTTGATCATCTGACAGATATATAGTTTAAGTGTATTGCTTACTTTATTTAGGTCTTCATGCAAGCCATCCATTAGAAAGAGAAGTAGTTCTTGGGAGTCCTGTTGGCTATATCCTGCAAATTGGTCATTAATCTTCCCAATTGTAATTTTGAAGTCTTTTGGACTGATATATTTATACTGTCCTGCCCATAAAGCTTTCATTATTACTCCAAACTCTTCAGCCACTTCACCTTTATGCCCCAGGAAATTTGACCTATAAAATAAAAGACAAAAAAAAAAAAATCTGAGCCATTCAAATAACTGGGTTTTAATATTAATATTTTTAATTCAAGACATGATCCCAATTTTAAAATAATTTCTTTTAGACCAAGGAAAACTGGCTGTTAGACTGAGTTAAATTTTCACCTATGTCAGCAATGTAATTTGGTTCCATATTCAAGATGAAAGGTACAGCTGTTTTCAGCATGTTTTGTAAACTATTTAAATATTCAGTTTGGTTTTAGCAGACTCTAGTACATATGTATTTATGAATGTGGTGACCATCATTTAATTATCATTTTCCAGTAAAACCTATTTAGTGACACACATGAATTTTGAAAATGTCAAGATGTCTAAAAGCTACCATTTTTCTCCTACTTAAAAAAACAAAGCCCCACTAAGTGATCTTGAATTGGCAAGTATAAAGGCAGACGAGAGACTGTTACCTGTTAATATCAGCTTGATACAAGTTTCTGTTGAAATACTCAGCCAGGTGAGGTGCATTGCACAGACACTGTAATATGGAATTCATGTAGCAAGTGTTCCCTAGGTTACGAAGTCCTGTCAGAGCTGGTCCCGATCCTCCAAACACAGGATTAAGATTCCGAATCTGCGACGCAGAGAGTCTGGAAATTTCTGCTTTAGTGTAACAGACAGGTCTATAAGCAAGAAATTATTTTTTAGGAGTCTCAGACTTGACAAGGTTGTGCACATAAATCGACAGACACCCCACCTCACCCTACCACCCACAGCGATTGGACCATCCTGGCACCAAATACCATCATTTAGGGTATTCAAAACCAGCCAAAGCAATTGTGAGGAATCCATATGCACTGGCCTATAATGAGGCCAAGTTTTAGGCACCATCAGTTGTGAGATTTATAGGTCTTTTTTTGCTTTATTTCTTTAATTCACAGATGAAGAATTAGCTGTTTAATACAGTTTAAAATCTGAAAACTTGCATTTCACAAACTGTCAGGAGATATTCATTTAGTATGTTAATACAAATAACAGAACTTAAAAAGCAACTTCATCCAGTTAATAGACTGTGACCTCTGAAATTCCTACTAATACATAACTATTATATTGATTTCTCAAAGATAACTGCCCTATACATTGAAATTTTAGTAGTGAAATTTCAGTCTATTACTCTTGCATCCTTTCAAATCCACTTAGAAAAAAAATATTAACGAGTTTCAGTTAAATACAGAAGAAAGTCCTATGTGCTGTCATACTGCCCGAGTTGTGATCTAACTTATCACACAAACATACTTATTGTCACGATTGACTGCAGGAGTTACAGGAATTCTTTTCTTCTCTTCCTCCTGAATGGCCTGGGTTATATCTGGGGAAGAGTAGGAGCGCTTCAGTTTGGAGTGTTCTCTCTCCCGCTCAACAGTCACCTTTGGCTTGGCCTTCCGGGTCGGAGGGGTTGATGGAGGAGTGGACGAAGGAGCCATTTCTGGTGGGTACATCTGAACAGTGTTTGTTGGCGAGTGATAGTAACGATAGGTTCCAGTGATATCATCCAGGAACTTGGGGAAAAAAAAAACCCAAATAGTTTCAAACTCAAGTGAAAATCCCTCATTAACTTACCTATTTATAAATTACTGTAAGAACAGCACATGAGTTTCTCAGACATTGGGATGGTAACAGTTGTGACTGACCTCAACATTTAATGGATTAAATTTAGTAGAAGGGAGCACTTTCACCAAAATGCCTATTAAACAGCAACTACTTAATACCAGGAACAGCAGATGAACTGTCCTAGTTTCATTACAAATAATAATAAAATTCAGAAAGTAAACAGGTAAAAGCTAAAGGGGAGTCAAAAATAATGAAACAAGATTTAACTTAGAAATAAGACACAACTGAAATGCAGGGCAACACTACACAAGATAATTTGAGTTTCATATCAGAAGAGGAGTTACCTTTACCCAACCCGCAGGCAACCCTGGGACAATCCTTCCCATTTCCTCACTTCGCGCTCTCATTAATGGCTCCCGCTGGGACTGATGAACAAAGAGAAAAGTGAGGTATGTACAGTTACCTATGCAGAGCAACAAGCTGCCTGTGACTTCTCTATGGAATTACATGATTCAGTGCAAACAGTACAATAAATCCTTGATTACAGACAGAAATACAATGTATTGTAATGGTAATTTAGTATATTCTACCACTCCATCTAAACAAGACCCATTTGTTGACACATTCCAGAAAAAAACCCCAAAAGACAAACCAACCATTCAGTCTCATGAAAGTCTCAAAACTCAATTTTTCTCTGAAGAATCAGGAAATAGTAGGAGTATGTGCTTCTGTTAAACACATAAAGCTGAGCTTTTTCCCTCTCAAAGCAGCACTTGAAGGTGTATGCATGAGATGATGAATGCATGGAGAATGCTTGTTAATGCCACCAGAAATACATCAAGACTTCTAATGAGAGTTTCAAGTATTTTTTCATATGAATATGACTAATGAAAAAAAGCAAATGAACACTGTAAACATGGCATCGTCTTTTCTTAAGATGATGACTTTAAAAATTGAAATGAGGTGGAATTTAACATAATGTAATAATCATAAAGCATCTGCGCTTGATTATTTCGGCTACATACAATACATTTGTATTTACTTTAAGTCTTTCAGTATCTTGTTCAGAATCCTCACTAAGGGGTCCTGGCTTTTGAGCTCCACTGTCTGGTTGTCCTTTAACCCCCGTTTGCTGCAAAAGATTTTGAGAGAAGGCTTCAATTCTCATCTGGCATGTCAGTAAAGAATGCTGATAAAGCAGAGTTATACCTTCTTTTCTGGTTGTTAAATGCGTGTAACACAATGAAGTGCTTAAAGCAGGTCATTTTTACTCTTTTTATATACTATAGGCAATTCACTGGAATAGTTTTTGAAACGGAACGTTTTATTAGTTTGCTCTGTAGTTTCAACAGCTCAGAAATAAAGTGCAGGAGTTCCCCTATGCTATTTCCCACCCTAAAAGTTGTGGGGTTTACAACTTGTCGTTAAATTTCATGCTTTTTTCCCTTTTACTCCTCACTGGTCAAACCTCTCCAGGGAAAACGCAAACTGTGAAGCCAACATGAATTTGGTTGATCCCTGGCCATCATTTTATTATGTGAAGTTGCTCTATCAGTCAAAAGCTCATGAATGACTGTGCTAAGTTTGCACAGGAAGATTTATTTTGGCTTTCTTGTGCATTTGGATTAAAGAAGCATCAGAATTTGATCAAGTAACAACTGCAATTGCAAAAGCAGAGAAAAATATCCTAACACATGTTCTTGAGAAGTGGTTTTAAGGACATCTGTTCCATTGTTAGCTTCACAAGTGGCTCCTGTTTTATGATCAGATGATTTGTACATTGAGAAATTTTGCAATTTTTTTCAAGAGTGAGGAAAGAAAGAACTGTGACACTCCTCCCTTCCCCCCAAGATTTGGAACTGGACCATTTTCAGCAAAAATCCTAGATGAGGGTGTTGCTTTGTTTCCTGTGCCAGCCACCAAAATCCTGTTCTGTCAGCGTTTATACAGCTGGGGGCACTAAAGGGTTCCTTGTGACAACACCATTGTGTCCCTAACATCACATACAGTACCAAGCTGGTACAAGAGATAAAATACCACCAGGCTTCTATTTTTGAAACAGAGGGTTGCAGTCTATGAACCATCATCCCTTCTAGCTCCATGTGAGTGGGAAGTTTTATTATCCTGTGGGGATTTCATGCTGCCCACCTACAAGAAAGAAACAACCTTGTCTTGGGAAAAAAAAAAATCTATTTGTGTCTTGGTTTTAACTCTCTCCTCTACTTTATGTAAAAAACAGTCTAAATAAGCATCCTATTATATATTTCAAATTTCTGGATTACAACAGACTATTCAGGATGATTTCAGTGCATAGCTACTTCACATTTGATGATTATTTTCTTTTTCACTAACCTTGCCCGGAACAGTCACAACGGTCTGAGATTCGTCACCCAGTGCCCGTTTCTGTGTTTCTGGTGTTCGAGTTCCCTTTTCTCTTTCTTCCATGGATATTTTGTCAATCTCAATCCTTTTTGCACCAATGTTTTCTAGTTCATTTTTATTTTGCTTTTTTGCTTCTACTGCTTCTCTGTGTGCTCTCTCTTGTTCCTTTTCCTCCTGTTCTCTTTTTATTTGTTCATCCCTCTCCTTCTGTTCTCTGTCCTCTTTGGATTGCTGTAGCTTTTCTTTGTGTTCCTTTTCCTTCTGTTCTTCTTTTGCTTTTTGTTCTTGTTGTTCTTTTTCTTTTCGTTCTTGTTCTTTTTCTCTCTTGAGTCTCTCTCTCTGTTCCTGTTGTTGCCTCTCCCGCAGTTCCTTTTCCCGCCTGTTTTTCTCTAACATAGCAGCAGTTTCCGCATGGACCCGACTTTTTTCTTCTTCTGTGAGAGCGCTCCCTGCATCAAGCACAGGCTTTGTGGAGCGGTCTGGAACTATTCTTCCATTCTCACCAGACTGGCTGTCGCTGACTGTACCTGGAGGTTTTACTCTGTTATCATCAAGGATTTTTAGTGAAGGCTTTTTAGTACGATCCACCTGTAACACAGGTGCAGAACACAGAGTGTAGAACAGAATTCACCACAGCTATTACTGCTCTTAGCTAAGCTCTTCCTAAGTGAGATTTATAAGAGAATAAAGATGATATAAAGTTGACTTCTGCCAGAGAGAATGATCTTTCAATTTCATTAAACCTGCTCATTCAAACTGCTTGTTAGTGAAATTAGGTATTTGTTCCAGATGTGAACTAATAAACAAGCCCTAGAGAACCACAGGGACAGCATTATGCACTGATTACCACAACCCTTTATTTTCAAGCTTTCAACGGTGAATATTTTAGGGCAATCAGGCAGCCTAATTGGAGCTTGGCTTTCTCAATCATGTGACAAAGCACGTGCTTAAGGCAGATCTGCTTGATGGGAAGTGGTATTTAAGAATGGCTTATGCCCAGCTCCAGGACAGGAAGTTGTTTTTGATGCTGAAGTGAATGTTCTGAAGAAATAAAAGCTCCTGTGGTTCAGGGACAAACAGAAATAAGGTCTTTAAATTTTACAGTTTAGGGTCTCTTGAATGAAATCTATATTAAAGGCTGTATCTAGAAGGGTGAAAGAGAAAAGCTTTTAGCCTTGTCTCCTAAGGAAAGCATTATTTTAGTGGAAGAACTCTACAAAGGTGTTTGTACAAGGTATTACTCCCATGAAAGGAAGGAACAAATTCCTATACTTTCACTACTGGGCCTACAGTGATAAAACACCTAAATGTTTTATTATTTGAAGGGAGATACAGTGGCTGGAAATCAGACCTGTGGAACAGCCAAGGTAAGCCATGGCTTAACTGCCCCCTCTGTATTTCATCCTATGTGCTTTAAGTAGAAAGTTTGCTTATAAACATTCTGAATTAATGATCAATCGCTGACCTTGAATTTCTCATGTGCTCATGTAAAAATATTTATGAAAAGTTCTGCTATTCTGTTAAGTGTATTTAGTTTCATAGAATTCTGGTAGATCAGTTACCACAGCTTCACAGACCACCAAGAGTCTCTATACCAATATACCTGCGTACAAGGCTTAAACAAATGTATTGAGTATGTTTGCTGGTGGATTTAGAGCTCTGGGCGTGGTGGGTCTCTAACAGATTAACCATATACTAACTGAAAAAAAAGGAACAGGTGAAAAAGCTTACCTCAGGGATACTTCTTGTAATTGACACTGGATTAACTACAAAGGAACTGTCAGATTTTGGAAGAGCGGCATCCTGTATGTTTGGTCTGTTAAGTGATTTTAGTCTCTCTTCCAAATTATCTCCCATTTCTTCATTTTCAATTGTTTCTGCTGGACATGGCTTTACAGCAACAACAGGTGGCACAGGAGCTGGCTCTTCCAGAGATGGATATGTAAAATCCACTGCAGGAAGGGGGACAGGAGGGAACCATAAGAGAGCTCTCAAAGCAAAATACAAAAGCAAAATAAACTCCCCATTCCAACCCAAAATTTAGTTTTTAGTCAGAACAAGACTTTCCTAAAAACACCTGAATGAATTAAAGACTCATCCAGTAACTACAAATGCTTGGTGGGGTGTTTATACTTACAAGAAACAGTCACTGCCTCAGTCCTGCCGTGCTGGGGTGGAGTTACTCTAGCATTTGTTGTATACTGAGGAAAACAAAGGAGCCAGTTTTCATAACCTCCCTCTAGAATTAAAGGTTCATTCTGCAGTATGGTTTTGCTTTCCCACTGTATGGAAAAAAAGTTTAAAGTTAATTGATTTAAAAATAGAAAGGAAACTTTTACAGCTTAATAGTGTTATTGAAATTTCTTTGCCTAGCTATTAAATTGAGAGATTGTTTTTGAGATTTTTAAACAAGAATTAAAGAGGTTGCAAGAATAGGGATGTTCTTTGTGTTTGGAGAATGCCCAGCACAGCTGGATTCCTGGCTCTGCCTACAACAGGGTGTGAATATTTCCAGTACAGAAAGAGCCACTTACTGCTCCTTCACATAACAATCCTCTATGCAGAAAAGTATTTTTATTACAATATTTGCTTCAGTTTCTTATCTGGTATGTTTGCTGAGGGATTAGTGCTTTAGAAAGCATAACATTAACTTTCTGAAACCCCTTGAGAATTCAGGCTTCAGACTCCTCCTGACATCCTGAGTATTAGTATGTGAACAAGACAGAGAGGGTTTAGAGAATATTCTGTAAAGCAAGGAACAGGGGGAACTGCCTGAACTACCTCTGAACCCCCGTCCTGAATGTCAAGGTAACAGAAAGATTTGCAGTCTTTCACAAGAGCCACCTCTACAGAGAGGAGGGACAACACAGCCGTAGCGAGAGTTTGACTTGAAAGTGTCGGGCATCTGGCTCACTGTGGAGTCTCTAAGCTTCCCGCACTGATGAAACTCAAATTCAAATTAATGCTTATCTAAAAGTTATATTCAATAATGCAGAAAAGTTAACCATGCTCAAAGTATCTCTGGAGCTGCCTTCATTGAAGCCTCTCCATTGTAGGAAGTGCCAGGCTGATAGCACTGCAGAGCAGCTGCCCTTCTCTGGCCTGCCTGAGCAGGTTCCAGGCAGCCAGTTCCCAGGGAAAAGGAATTACTGTTGCTAGTACAGGAGAGAGGGTGGCTGCTTCTGGGGAACAGTACTAAGAGTACTTCCCCAAATAAATCTGTCAGCAAAGAGCTCCAAAGTTGATGAGCTGGTTGTTGAGGAGGTGAGTTGAATCATTCTGCTGTTTACCTGTTTAATAAATGATACTGTCCTCTACTAGAGTACAATGTGAAACTTCAAACTACACTTCTGCTATCAAAACAAGCAGGCTTAGAAAACTCAACTAATTGAAGCGTCATTAAGACCTCCATATACTTTGTAAATACAGGTGCTTCAAGACCTTATTTACTCAGATGAATTATTCAATGAATTAGAGATTAAATTTTCCAACCTTAAAAAGTGCATCTTTCAGGCTCTGAAGAGTTGTTCCCAGCTTTAAGTCTTCAGCAGAACTAAACCAGTCTAGGAGTATAACATAATGGAACTGTCCTCTCCTCTTCCATGGGTCTCTAGAATCCTCTGGGAGTCTAGCTTCAATCAGATTAGCAGTATCTCTGAAATGTATTAACATTCATTTAAAGATTCCCGTACAAGTAACATTTTGTCCAACAATATATAATCCACAGATGCTTATGTGCTAGGATAAAATAAATATGCATTGTCTTGAAGTCAGTACGTGCAAGAACAGAGCTGTGCATTTACATCTCATGCACTGGTACACAGCAGGGATTCTGACACTAGGTGTGCAAGCTTTAAAAGCATGTAATTTTTTAGAAAATTAAATATTTCACTATCGTTTAACATCATTTCATACCCAGGACGGATAGCTTCTTCTGGGACGCTGATGGATTTTGGAATACAGGATTCCTGATAATCCTTCAATTTTCGAGCATCCAATATAAGCAATTCAGTGTTTTTGTCTGACATCATTGCAAACAGTTTCTCAGGTGTGACTGCTCCTTGAAAGAGAGAACCAAATACATGTAAGAAGCTGCATTATAAATGGAGATAGCAATGAATGGCTGTGGTATCTGACTGGTGCAATCAAGACTGCAAACAGATGAAACAAAACTAAAAAGTCCCACAAAGTCATGGAGGTGAGACATTACAGAATAAACACTGTCAACCTTTTGCTCCCACTGCTGTAGAGAACAGCACCTGATCTGTTAAATTAGACAATACTGAATATTTCAGGGATAAACAATTTTAACTTATTGTGGTCTCATTTAAATCAAGCTATATAGGCAAACATTTGTGAACTACATGCTGCAGACATTCCTCTCAAGAATGCTAGAGAACTTTCTCACATACCTATTACAAGAACAAAGAGCAGAATATTATGAGGGGAAAGTAAAAATTTCATATTTAACTGAGTAAGCTGTCATATTTCAGCCTTGCCTATCTGCTGTGGAGCTGTTTTTCTTTCCAACCTGACCACTTTGGGATTCATTCAACTTTAATTACTGAACAGTTGAAAAACTCACTACAGCTTTCTAAGTTTATGAGATGTAATGAAGGCTTTAATACAGAGCTCAATTAATTACTAATTTGTTATAACTGAAATGCAGGATACTAGAATTTCATCAAAGCATTTTAACTGTGAAATAACTCCTGAGAAGAACTGCAGTTGTGAGGTGATCAGTGGACAGTCATACAGAAACCTTTTCCACATTTGTGTGAGCACTGCATCTCTTACCACTCAGGCTATCAGACTGATCCTTTCTTTCCAGTGAATGCTTCGTCTCACCATTAATCTGCGTCAAAAGGGGAAAAAAAAAGTTTAGTATGTAATATTCAGAACCAAGGTGGCCAGGAGACAATGACTCTCAGCCTGAAGGAAACTGGTCAGACGGTTAGGCCACATAAAGAAACACAGCACAAGGAAGCTGCTTCTGAAGATGTGTTGACAAATGTACTCGAAAGATACCAAGCTTGCTACCCTGCCTAGACAGAAAACAGTTAAAAAGGTAATACAACCTAGGACACCATCATCTACCAGAAGAAATTCTTGAAGTATTTGCAGAGAAATCAGTGTTTCCACACTACTGCTAAAAAGCCAACCTTCTCCTAAAATGGAGACGTGTTATCCTTAACATCAGTTTATCACCATTATCTTGGGTTTCTTGCACATGCTAATCCTAGCCTAAAACAGAATCTGACTATACCATAAAGCTCAATCTATCTTATTCAAGACTTGGAGGCTGGTAGGACTTACTGTATTCCAAAGAAATGTCAAAGAAGGGTTACGGAGAGTGTAAGTTAATTCAAAAAACCCCCCAGCTTGACTCTGAACTGGAAAGAGCTACCAGTAGAGGCCAAATTCTAGACTGAAACTATACAATTAGACTGAATTAGAGTTTGTAAATATCTTTACTTACCCTTTGGCTTTTTCCTTTGGAATCCACAGCACTTTCTGAGGCGTTTTTGGCTGAGTTCTTTCCATCATCTTTTGGTTCTTGCTTTTTCTGCAGCTCTTGTCTGTCCCTCTCTTCAAGTTTTTTCCGAACTTCAGCTTCCTCATATCTATTGGGGAAAAAAGTGCCTTTTTTCAATATTGTGTTTTTTGCTAACCTTAGATTATTAATATCAAAACCACTAAGTCTTCAGGCAGGAATTTTAAAATAAGTGGAGTTCTAAAAAGTTATTGTCAGTTTTTATATTCCAACCAACTCCATTTTGCCTCCTAACTATGTAGTCTTATCTCTCCCACTTCGAGGTTGGTTTTCTTATTGTTAAATCCTGGTTTGAGTCCTATTTCATAGCCACTGATTGCAAAGCTATTTTTTTCTCTAAACCTGTGGTCATGCTTAGCTATGGCATCTCTAAATGTTTTTCATTTGCCACAGAAAAGGCTAGGTACTGGTGACTTACAGGTAAATTCCAATATATTACAACAGTCATCCCAGGTATTTTATTTTGTTTTGCAATGGAGCCAGTGGGGACTAAGTTAGCTCAGTTATCTAAATTTGCTTTTTCTGAGAAGCTGGATCAGAACTGCTTATACAGGAGTCACCTTCAGACTGTAAGTTGCCTCTATAAATCCCTTATGTGCTCACCTGTGTGCCTGGTGCTTGTTTCAAACACTGGGCCTACAGGGAAGCCAATGCAAGAACTGTGTATTCTCAGGAGGTTTGGGGGACTGAGGTCTTGCTGTCCTTTTCATAAAAAGCCTCAGACTTCAAAATTACCCTCCCAGCCTTTTGCCACTGGAAGGACAATCATGGTATTGTAAGCCAGTGATCTCCAAATTACAGTTTTTAGATCACCCACTGGAGGTTTGTACAGTCACATCATTGTTCAATAGTATTCACTTATATTTAAGACAGCTGAGAAGTTTAAGGGTTAGTAGCATCATAAACCAAAAAAGAATGTTTGACCTAACAGTTTGGAGGACTGAACCAGGAAGTGAAACATGAACACTGAACTGTGTTAGTAAGTGCTCATTTTAACCAGATGTTGCGTAATGAGGGTTAAAATAACAACGACAACACAGCTGTATTTCAGTTCGAAAGTACTGTGCTAATAAACTAGATCATTACATCAAATTCCACCTCCAAGTCTACTGCACTAATTGCCCACTAACAGGAAGGAGGCAGCAAGTCTGTAATTTTATTTTTAAACAGGTTTCTTGATTTGGCAAAGGCATTGTAAGTTAGAACCGAGCATTTTGTTTGCACTTGGAGTTAATGACACTAAAGCATATTTCAGATTTTATTTTAATTTGGTCAATATGAAATATTTACCCATCAATTTCCCTTTTATACTTCTAAAGCACATTGTAGGTCATTCATATAGGTATTCCTGCCCCTACACAAGTGGTGTTTCAGCAGGTCCACTTCTAGTTAACAATTAACATTCAAACTATTTGCTGGCCTACTGCCTGGAGAAGAAACTATACAATTTCCTTGAAACCACTTCTGTAGTTACCCAGGAGTCATGTTTCATTTCTTTTACCTTTAAATATTTACATATTTTGCCAGAGTAGTTCAAAGTTACTGCGCTAACTTCAAAAATCTATTCCTTTCATAAAAAGACATAAGTCATTGAAACAACAAGTCTCCACATTTTGGGTTTCTCTGTTTCTATCAATGTTTACTCCTAGAGTGAATTTGTAGCTCTGTTGAATTGTAAGACTCGCTTAAACAAAGAAAATCTAAAGAATGTTTCATACACAGTATCATGAGATATCTTTGCCAAATCCCTCTTCACATACACGTAACTACACTCGCAGTTCACCTAAACGAACTTTATAGATTTAGCACTTTGGAGAGCATAAAATAAGCTTTCACAAGAATACTTGGGAGGGGCGTGGTGGGACATTACACTTGTGAAGGGAAATGTGCCCAGCTGCAGAGAGAAAGAGAGAGAGTCAAAAGAGTGAGTCGCTAAGGATGCAAGAAGCAGAGAAGGCTGGGAGTAAGAAGTACTGTGCTAAATATCACCTAAACATAGACCCTACCTTGCAACTTCTTACTAACACCATTTTGTGGCTTATGGCACAAAGATGTAACTTGACACCTGTCAATCAGGTACCCAAAAGCCCATTAGCATCTGCTCATTTACATCCTGGCAGAACTGTGCATTCCATACACATGGCTGCAAGTGGCAGAGAAAAGGTGTGGCTAAAGAATCAAAACCTGTCATTTCCTAGTGTAAACTACATCCAGACTAGGAGGAGTTTTTAACATATCTGTTTACTAGGAACACTCATACTAAATAGCATGAACACCTGCACTTGGCACAGCTATAGGCTCCAGGTATAAGGAACAATGTCTTAGCCATCAACTGTATTACATACCTGAGCTTAAGGCTGTCTGACAGTATTTCAGCTTCATCGAGAGCTTTTTTTAAATTTGTAGGTCCCAGAATTGAATGAAAATAATCCTAAAATGACAAGCATCACATTGCATAAATATACATTTTAACAATGCCTACTTCTATGCATGTCAAGAGTCACTAATGTATGGAGAATTGGTATTATAATGATATTAATGCCAACAAAAGGAATTGGTTTGAATCAAAATATTTTCCTTTCAATTGTGAGTTTGCAAGTAAAATTGTTTTATAGCACTAATAAATAAAGGCTAGGGAAGGCAACTTCACCAAAAAGGTCTGACTGGGACAAATTACGGGAATACCTTTCCATGAAAAAATATTCACAGATCTAACAACTTATATATTCATACATTAAAAGAAAACTGTAAAAACAATTAACACCAGACTTGTCAGAAAACAGGAAAGAAAAAATAGCACCGTGAGAGAGTTTACTTAATACCAGTGTGATCCTTTGAATGTGCCTTAGTGTAATTCTCTGTACTTCTCATACTTTGACCAATGCAGAAGAGATCAGTCAGAAAGCTTTCATACCTGTTGCTGCTTAAAATCAGGTCTCTTTCTAATAAGGTTATAAACAGCTGCATATTTCATATATAGGATGTAAGCTTTTTCTTCATCTCCGTCCAATCTGCTTTCCTCTGCTGCCTTGAAAATCTTAAGGGCACTCTGCACATAACTGAAACCAAAGAAGAGGAGTAAAGCACACGATTGTTGACCTGGCCCCAAACACCTTTGCATTACAAGATGCCATCTTAAGTGTTTACAGACTTCACCCATTTATTAAGCATTTGATTTTACCACCTTAATATAAAGCTTTCATTAAATATGAATTGCAATCATGTTCCTCCAAATAATGTTTATCTTTGGTAGTTTGTTTACCAGCCTTATTTAAAGTCTTCCATAATTAAATATCACAGTGAGATATGGAAAAAGGTATTGCTCCTTTCCAAGAATAACTTCTTTTTCTAGGAAAAAATAATTCATAGTAAGACAAAATTAAATCACTGATTGTCTAAAAATGCTAGAGGCAACACACTTGCTAAAGGTTTTATCATTTTTACGGATTTGCATTTATCTTTTCCTCAAAGTATGCAGATTTTCATGGGCATTGAGCTCTGTCCAAGTCATGTTTTGCCAGTGTGCCAAGTGACCTTTGAAGGCAGTAAGCATATCCAATGTGACAGCTGAGATCCATACACAGGACTATTGAAGACTTCATATTTAGCAGAAACAATGGAAGAAATTTAGATCCACTACAAATTTGTTCTGGAACCACTAATATTTTAAATATTAATTCAAAATCAATTATAACATACATACCTTTTTGTACTTGTCTTTTCAGGTTTTACTTCTGTCTTCTTGTTGAGATCTTTCAATGAAGTAGAGAGGTATAGCTCCTTAGGTACAGATGCCACAGCAGGCATGTTAATATTGTTACTTATGTCCCTTCTAGGATGTTACAGCTTCTTAGAAGTCTCTATCAGTATTTTTCTGGAAGAGGAAAAAAGGGTAGGAAGAACCTAATTATATTCCAATTACTTTTAATACAGTAGTTATAGTTACCTGTGTGGGTTTATTACCTAATTTATCTCCCCTTATGTGAGCTAGCAAACAGAGTGTCTGAACAATTAACAGTATAAATTAATCCTCCCAAAGTGACAAGTTTATCTGAAATCACTTTAGGTAATTTATCAAGAATGTCCAGCAATATGTTGCTAACAGAAGAATAAAAAAAAAAAAAATTCTGACTCAAGAATGTTCAAAATCATCATATCCAGCAAATTTATTCTTCTGAAATTCCAGCAAGTATACTATCAAAAGTTAGCTGACTCCTCTGTACTCCGCAAATACACACTACCCCCTTGGAAAAATGACTTCTAATGTCTTGCTGAGAGAGAAGCTGAGGGCAGGAAGGCTGCTACCATTAAAGTCAACTAGAAATTTCTTGGACACCCTGTAGAGGTCTTCAGCTCCTTGGTGCCATGGCCTTTGTGCTTTCATTTGAAAGCGCTCTCCAGGTAGCCATGAAATAGTTAAGCAGAGTTTGGTCACAAGGGACTATTACATCATGTTAGCTGAGATAGGGAAGTCCATGAAGTCTCCTGCAGACAGCCTAACTAAAACTCTTTGCATCCAGTACACAGTAAGCTATTTTAGCCTTGGGGGTGGCAGGGGAGGAACTGAGCTCCCTCACAAGCAAGTGGTGAGACATTGAGCTGTGAGCGATACTGAAGAAATTAAGGGGGACTCATGAGAAGAAGGATGCCCAAAAGGATATCAGCAAGTCAGTTCTTTCCTAGTAGAGAAAAGCCACATGGCTTTTGACAAGATGAAGGTAGAGCATTTCCCTTTCACTCTCAAGGTGATGATCAGCATGACAAGTGTCACCAGAAAAAACCAACCAGTCAGTGACCTCAGAGGGAAGTTTCATCTGACCAAACCGATCTGTAGCTGACTGCCACCAATGAGGTGCTCTCCATTTCCCTCTCTTTTTCTCATGCTGCTCTGGTACTTCTCCAACCTCCTACTGAGCCAATTCAGCCGGCTGAAGAGGCAGAAAGGCTACACGGCTTGTGCAAGGGCAGCAGTTGGCATGTGCGGTCAAGAATGAGAAGCGAAGGTGGGAATGGGATTCCTTCCCAAGGCTCACAGCTGTTGTACTGCTTGAAGTATTACTGCACACAGCACTACTAAGTTGACTATTGTTGGTCTAGGAACTGCTTATCAAGCAAAGGTTAACAAACCTCTGGTATGCCAAGGTCAGACTAAACAATATCTAGCAAAATAACTTACTGCGTGAACACAGATGCTGTACTTGCTAATTTCCAATTAGGTATCAGCTTTTTAAAACTGAAAAATTTGTTAAAAATCCCCTCTTAGGAGACTCATTTCCAGATAATTCTATAAAGTAAATAATAAAGTCCTCAAATACTATCTTTAATACATAAAATTAAAAACATATCCCATATGTCACTCATCTCAAAACATTGTTTTTCCTATATAATGTGTCATATATTCTATTTTAACTTTCAGAGATATTTAGGTACTGAAAACAAGGCAGATAATTCATCAGAACTTATGCAGTAGAAACAAAAACAGACACCCCCCTGCCCCAAAGAAGACATTTCCAATATAAAAGCCTTTTAGTCTAAAACAAAGACACACTCTCTGCAACCTCATAAAGAAAGGCTTCACTCTTATTAAGATTTTAGTATTGCTTGTCTCATTCTACCTTCAGAGCATGTCTTTACCTGGTTTTTTTTTTTTTTCCTCCATGGAGCTGTAAATAGACTTTTCCTTTGAAGCTATAAGTCCTTTCCAAATATACCTTCAATGTTTGCTCTGTTATGTAACCAGTATTTTCTTAATCTTAAGTGGCAGCATTTGGCTGTGTTCTGACAGAATATTGTAACTAAATACGCAGTCTGAATAAGATATGCACATAGCATTAGAGTGCTGTGTGCATATGAGCAGAAAAAGCCCCAAGATTATGTGGCAGATGAACCATTTAATGATGTCAGTAAATTCTCAAGTGTTGCTGACACACCTTGAAAAGGGCAGATCTTCTCGAACATCATCTATACAAATGCAGAATAAAAGCCAACTCTGAGCTCTGGCCTGAAACAAAAATTGTCTTTCCACGTTTTCCTACAGTCACCAAGTTATAACCGCAGGTCTTTAAACTGCCACACAAGTTCACCGCTGAACTTTTATTTTCTGATTAAAAGAAATTTCTATACCTTTTTTAAAAACATGAGCTTCTAACCACAGTATCTAATGAATGAGGTATTACTCTTTGACCTCCCACAGCACCACAATTCATACAATATGCTGCAGTGAAATGAGTAAGAATGGATAAGGAATAGTATTTTCTAAATTTTTTTAAAAATCAAATTCTCAACCACACACTTAATAAAAATACACACAGCATATGTCGTAAGTTGATATGAGATTTCAGTTGCAGTTTCTAAGTCATTCTTCCATACAGAATCTTAATTTTGGACTTCTAAACTAACATTTTCAGGTTTATGCATCAAAAATCCCCTAACTGGATTTTAGTAACTACAGACTGACCACTGTTGACTGTCAGTTGACTGCTCAGTCTTAGCTCACAAGGACCCCTAAAACTTCTTAAGCTTCTACTAAATTTTAAGATGTGCTTTACCTTAATTTTTCCTTATACCCAAATGAACATGGTTTATTTTCTCCATCTTTGCGCAAGCTTTGGGAAGACTGTGATTTCAGAATCCAAATCAGCTCTTCCATATATAAATATTACCATCTGATTTTGAACACAATTTTTTGCAGATGTCTGATTCCTAACTGGCCTATTCTCAATGGAGGAATCCCACAAAGTAAGTTGCACAAATACAGTTTGGAACTAGTCAACATAAAAGAAAACTGGATCATAAAACCATGAATAAAAGGGACTTGTATACAAGTTGTAATAGCTAAATCTACTATTAGTCAACCCTATGAGGAAGAAGAAACAATCTATTTCAGGTTTGTCAACATTTTTTCTAAAAATTAAGATCAAACTCAAAACCTGGGACCTTTTCTACCCCCAGCTGAAGGATTACCTCAGGGTCCTTCTTCATAACTATGAGTGCTGAAAACTAGGCCAATATCCCAAAAATATAAGTGAAGTCACACTTGTATGTCCATGGGCATTTGACATACTTAGAATGGATAGTTTTACCCTGACAGGGAAACATACCTGTTGGTAGCAGGTTTTTCAACATCTAATTATCATGTTGGTTGTACTGAGGATATGAGTAAGCTTTAAGTGGAATGACCACAGCAAGAAAAACGTACAGAAGCGGTTACATTGCAAACAGTGCACACACTAACACAGTGTGCAATACTGACATAGGTACTGTGCATCACCAATTCAGGTATTAATAAAGTATTCTTCACTTACTTATTTTTGTCTCTAGCACTTGAGCAAATGAGAAATTGATTTCTCATGAGCATTAAGTTACTCAGTTTTCTCAGAATTAAGTTTTACTGTATGCACTTAGTACACAAGAGTTGGTTTTGTTAAGATTATCAATATGAGACTAGACACTGGGAATTTTAAGATGATTGAACTACACAATCAATCAGCATATTTAGTTCTGTGAGTCCTCCAGCTCTCTTCCAGGCTGTGGTACCGTTAATACTACAGGTCTTGGTTCTGTAACCTAATGTGCATAGGATGATTATAACCATTGGGGCTTCTTATAGCAAGCCCATTATGCTCACAGAGAGTACCCAAACTTTCACCAACCTTCTGGCTGCCACCAGTCACCAGGGCAGTGACACACGGCAGGTCTCTCTCTCTGGCCACGTACCCTGCTGGAACCTGCACCAACCTGCACCACCAAGCCTGGCAGTGACTCCACGCAGTGAGAAAACCCCTTGACAGACAACCATCCAACAGTTTAACTGACACCGAGGCGGAAGAAAGACACTGTAAAGTTTCTTAAAAAGAAATACACTGGATTTTGTGCAGGAAGTTTGGAAGTTATTCTATCTATGTAAAAACACAAATGGTTCCACTTCTTATTTAGATAAATGAACACTTGCAACGCGTAGGTAAACAGCAGCGGTGATAAGAAGCCGGGGAGGTGACAGAGAGGCAGAAGACTCCTCCAAGTTTCTAAGCGGGCGGTCAATACCGCTGCGGCGGCCCGGCCGGGCTGTGGCAGTCTCCATGACACCGCAGCTCGCCGGCCGCAGGAGTGCGGCACTCTGGGAAGCGCTTCCCTGCCATCTTCCTCCGGCCGCTCTCGGGCTCGGCGGCGGCTCCCCCGGCCCCGCTCGCTCCTCACCCTTGGCCGGGCTAAGGCTGGGGGACTGCGGGCTGCCCAAGGTCACACCGCCGGCTCCCCGCCGGGCCAGGCCCGATTCTCTCCGCGCGGCCCAGGCCGGCTCCCCCGTCCTCCGCAGCCCCTCGAGGGCCGCCCCCCCGGCACGGCGGGACTGGGCCCGGGGATCCCTCCAAGNTCCCTCCCTCCTGCCGGGCCCCCGCTCCCCGCGGGGGCGGGGACTGTCACGGCCCTATCCGTGCCGCGGGGCCGGCTCGGGTCGCGGGGGTGCGGAGGAGCCGTGGCCCTGCCGCCGTCCCGCGGGCCCTGCGGGGCGCGGCTCCGCTGGGTGGGGCGGGGGACGCAGATCCGCACTCGCCGTGGGGCTGCCTCGGAGCTGGGGTGGCTCTGGGGCCGGTGTGAGGGGGGCGGTGTGAGGGATAGGCGGGTCACCTCGGCCCAATGCCACCGCCAGCCCTGGAGAGCGCTCCCGGGGAGCGTGAGGTTACCTGCCGTGCCCTGCCAGCCTCCGCGGACTGCTGCTCCGCCGGGCCTGGCTCCGCGTCTCGGGACCGGGAGATTTGTTACTGAGGCCAAGCACTAAGAGCGGGCTCTGGGGTCTGTCACATTCTGTAGGGCATCCAGTGTTTGTATGGGGTGTTAAGCTGGCTCACTGCTGCACTGTGCGGTCTGCTGAAGGAAGGTGAGACACCTCCCCTTATAAAAATATCCTACTTTTTGTCTAGAGAAAACTGGATTGACAGGGCACACTCCAAGTTTTTTGTTGATGACAGTGTTTTCTGTGCACCTTGTGGTGTTACTACAAGCATTGTACCTCGGGGATGGCAGGTACGTGTGGACACGCTGGTATAGTCATGCTGGGAGAAGGGGAGAGGCCGGTCGTGCCATAGAGATCTTACACAAAGGGAGAGATGCTCTGTGCTGCCCCAGTCCTGGCCTGTCCCCTAACTGTGTCAGAGGGTGAGGAGATTCAATTACAACATTTCAACCTAGTGCTCAGTTTTGCCAATGGAAACGTCTTGTGAGCTGGAGCAGTTTCCTTCAGCCACTTTAAAAAATAGGGAGGTCATGAAGCTTAAATGAGAACAACGCCTGTCTCTATGTAGGCTTCCAAAATACTTCTGATTCCTTGCCCAGGAAGCTGACCCGTATCACAGCACCTAGGCGTACAGTAACGTTGGTTGGTACGGGGCACATGAGAGGCTCAAACAATTCCTCCATCTGCAGTTTGCAGTGTGTGAGTGATCAGGCATGTGACAGGCTCTGGGAGAAATGAGAACAGTGCTATGTCTTCTATATTGTGCAGAGAGGTTTATACCAAAGTAAGTCAATAGATTCCAACAACTCTAAGCTGAACTGAATATTAATAACACCATGCTCTTGTAAGTGCCTTTTTCAGACCTGCGGTATGTGTTTTAGCCAGGGTGGGTGATGCCAGAAAGGTATGACAAGATGGAAGGAGTAAGTCCACTGATGTCAGAGCTTGGGATGTATACAAATAAATGTTGAGTCTCATACTTGCTGATGTCCAAACTGGACTCAGAGAATCCCTTTTATTGTTTCTCTTATATGAAAATATTGTGTGATACAATCTTTGGTCTTACTTGTATGGGCAAACCCCAGCCATATATAGAAAAGTGTTGGGGAGGAGCTGCCTGTGCAATTAGCTTTACCCCACTCTAGAGCTTGTTAAAACATGCTAATATGTTGATTACATTACAACATGCTGTGGTTGCCTCGGGTTAGAACACATTTTCCTATCAGCACGCATGTTCTTGTGTAGCAGTATGAAATAAATAAAGAAAATAATTTTAAACAGCAGAAATTGGTGTGTTTTTTAATAGAATGTATTAATTATTCAGCTAAAAAAATTTACATCTTCTAAAGCAGGGTAAAATATAGAAGTAGAAACCAGGTACTTTACAGATGTGAAATGTGTTCTAACTTGCCTACATCAGACATCCAATGTTTCTCTCATACATGTAGTTTTGGTGAATCCTGTAAAAAAATAGCCCTGATTATTTTGTGAACCTCTACGAAAGATTGTCATTAATATGGAAAGTTTAGCTTTTCTGTAGCACTGCTGCCAGCACCACTAAGTCTTGCTGTTTATTGACACACGCCTGTGAGGACCTTGTAACATTTTCTGTGTCTACTGCTACTGCGTAAATGAAAAACCACAACATGACAAGCTAAATAGTTGTTGAGAGACACAGACACGTGCCAGCAACGAAAGAGATGCGCGGAAGGTTGGATTTAAGGTTTCTATGCCCTGGGTGACAAGTGGCAGCCCCGAGGTATTTGGATTTGTTCTCTAGTGCCGCCTTCTGGCTGAGCACGCCTAGAAAAACCAGTCCACAGGTGACAACATAGGAAGAAATGGTTACTCCTTGGAATATCGTTATTTGTATTTTGTCCAAAGCTGCATTGGGTAGGTCAAAGGCAAATAATGGTTCTGTAAACGACATTATTACTGGTATTCCTTGATTATCTGGTGGGTATTATAATCTCCAAAATAACAGACTGGAATTTTGGTGTTGGTATGTTTTCTTAAAGGATGAAGATTATGAGATCCATGCTTCACAGTCGTAGCAGATTTGTAACTTGGAACAGCTTTGGGGAAAATGTGAGCACAACCATTTTGCATTGTTGAAACAAAACTGGGAGAGAAATGTTTCAGGGCCTGGGCTGTCAGGTTGAGTACCAGCCTGGGTGTCAATTCCCTGATCTGAGGTTGGGGCCAGGTGGGAGGGAGTTGGTCTCTTTTCCCAGGTAACCATTGAAAGGACAAGAGGACATAGTTTTGAGTTGCGCCAGTGAAGGTTTAGGTTAGACATTAAGAATTTCTTCACAGAGAAGGTGATTAGACATTGGAACGGGCTGCCCGGGGAGGTGGTGGAGTCACTGTCCGTGGGGGTGTTGAAGGCAAGACTGGATCTGGCATTCAGTGCCATGGTCTAGGCTGACACGGTGGTGTTGGGTAACAGGTTGGACTCTTGCGATCTCTGAGGCCTTTTCCAGCCGAATTGATTCCGTGATTATCTCTAAAGCCCTGCCTCAGGCAGGCAGGGCAACGAAGTCCATGTTCAGACACTGCACGCTAACTCGGGAGCACAAACAGAGCCCCAGCAGCCAAGAGGCGGAAAAGGCAAGCCCCGCCACCCCGTGACTCTGAGTAAGCAAGGATCGCGCCCCCTGTTCCTATTCCATGAGCCGCCTCTAGGGAGGCCGCCCCGGACCGCCGAGAGCGCGGGCCGGCCCTGCCCCCGCCGGGCGGGCAGCGGGACGGAACATGGCGGGGCCCCTCCAGCGCGCGCTTCCCCGCCTTTCCCCGCGGCGGCGCGCATGCGCGCTGTGCGGCGGCGAGGCCGTATCCCTCCGCGCGCCCCTTTCCCTCGATGTCTGTGTTAAT
>VYZT01006692.1:541240-555956 GCA_013400735.1 Pomatostomus ruficeps | reverse complement strand
CCCGGGAGCTGAGGGGCAGAGCGGGGCTCGGCTCGTCCCGCGGCTTTCTCCGCCGGGCAGCGCGGTGTGGGCCGTGTGGGGACGGTCCCGGGCCCCGCGTGGGCCGGGGGGGGCCGCGGGCTGCGCCCCTGAGGCGGCGGGGCTGCGTGCGCGAGCTTGGCGCCAAAGGTGCCCTGGGGAGAGGCGGCTCGGGCGGGAAGGGAGCGGTTTCCCCTCCGCAGTGCCCCTCACCCGGAGTCTGTAACTCTTGCTTTGGACTCTTAATAAAGCGTATGATGGGAGCATAAAAGTGGGATACGGTGTGTTAGTGCGGATTGCCGTTTTCTTTCTGTTTTCCCCAAGTAGTCAAAGTAGTTTCCGTTGGTGGGACACTGGTGGCACGTCAGTGAAATCCCCTGTAGGAAGTCGTTTGCGGTAGTTCTTAAGGCAGTTGTGTATTTTCCTTTAGCCTGCTTACTAAGGTAGCCTTGATTTAACGGCAGATGCTTCATAGTGGAATTAAATGTGCTCAGACTTGTGAATGCACACCCTGTAGTTCTTCAGCTTATTTTGTTCTAAGTTATTCGTTACTTCTGAACTATTAGTAAGACTGTAATTAGCTGAGTTTTGTATGCACACAAATATTTGTAAGAGAACATAAGTGTGCCATGTAAGGTTAAGAGTATATGTGGCAGATCAGCATACACTAGATTGAGACTTGTTCATGACCCACTTTCTTTGCTGCAAACACTTTGTTTTCTAGTTGGATTTTTTTTTGGGGCCAATGTGCCAGACAGAAACTGTCGAGGAAGATTCCTCATGATAGAATGGATGCTGTAGGTAGGAGGCATATGATTTTTATTTGATGGTATTTTCCAGTTTAATTTACCTGAGAAAACCTCCTAAGGCTGTGGTACAGTTCAAAGGCTATATGACAAGCCCTTGGATTCTTCATGCCAATCACAGCTGCTGTAAATTAACCTTTTTGGTATCTAGTGCCAAATTTATTTGTGAAGACCGTGTAGCTTGTTGGCAGTGGCAGTCCAAATCTTGGTGCCAATGGTTCACCCTTGTTGCATAATGACACTCTAGATGTTACAGATAATGGCCAAATCTTTACTCTCCTTTGTAAGAAAAGACTTTTTTACAGACTCTGTTATTTAATTGAATTCATTGTTGATTGGTCCTTATTTAAATTAACGTGTGAACCTAATAGGAGGACAGATCTGCATTAATAACAGGCCTGGCGGTCTTTGCCACTAAGCTATTCAATAATGTTTGCTTTTCTCAGATCAGGTATTTTTCATCTGATGCATGTCTGACATGAAGGTCATGTTGCTGTTCAAACAAACTAGAGAGAATTTAATTACAAATACAACAGTCATAAAGGAAAGCCGAAAGCTGGAATTAAAGCTGACTGCAATTAACATATTAGTGTAATTTTCACTATTGTGATAGAAACATGGATAGTCTAAGCCTATGATATTTCTATTAAGATTTGAAGTATCACTTGTGAAATCATTGTGAAAAGATGTTTAACTCATGTAGGAAACCAGACAGGAACTTTTTGAGTTTATCCCGTGTAAGTTGCTATAATCACTGCTAATTGATATGTACATTAAAATGATGCCAAAGTGTTTAAGAGATGCTAACTACTCTATGCTGCACTTCAAAATATTGTTGATCTTGGTATAGACAGGCACATAAAATTAGCTAGAAATGGCTATTCTGTATTTCTGGCAGTATTGTGAGATTCTGAAGTTGGTAGGGTGGTAGCATTTGTGAAGATCAGGTCTGGCGAAGCAAGTTAAATTGTTTTTTTTCTTAAAGAGTGAAAAGAAAAAGACATTCTGAAAGGGCGTTTTTTTCCCACATGTAATGAACGTGAGGATGATGGGTTTCTAACTAAGTACAATTCTGCCATCTGTCACTTGAGTAGGGAAATGTGTTTCATGAGCCTTTAAGGGACCTTTGCGATTGCAAATCCTTATCAGAGATAGGGCGCACATTGATTTGGTTACCTCTGGTGAGTTGCGTTGCTGCAGTCCATGCTCTCCCTTAAGGATGCCCCTTTCAGGAGCGTACCTTGGCACAAGCACTGGGCTGGGCAGCAGCTGTTTTGTGCCTGTTGATCTTGACCAGCTGATGCTCAGCACTGCAGTGATAGAAGAGGAACAGGGCTGGGTTCTGGGGGCATGACACCTGTCTGAGAGATGCAGCAACATTTTAAACCAAAGTTTAATTTGGGCTGCAGACTCTGCTGCTCTGTTGTCTGTAGACTGTGGTGTGGTAACCCAGGCATCCCAAGTTGCAGAGTTTTCAGCTCCATTTGCTTCCCACAGAGCCTATTTCACACACAGTTCTACCTAAACTCCTGTCGAGTGCTATTCTAAACCCTTTTGGTAACAGTATGATCTTCAGAGTTTTACAGAGTGTATAAAAACCTAAACCAAAGATGGATGCAAAAAAGTAGTATAAATTCCTTTTGAACAGAAGTAAAATAGCAATAATAATTTGATGTTATTTTTAATTACCAGTTAATTGTGGCATCTGGCTAATGATACTGTGCAGAATACATTGCCATAATGTGGAAATTCAGGAGATGATTAATCCAGAGACGTCTAAAGCCAGCAGAAGCTCTTCCCTAATTACTCAGTTGTAGACAAAACCCTCTCTTCACACAATTGTGTAGGAGCTCGTAGAAGTCTGAAAACATTATCACATTGCCATAAGAATAACTCTGACAGTCTCAAGTCTTTATTTCAGAGCCAGTGATGTTTTTATTCTCTGAAAAAGTCCTCATGTAAAGTGTTACACAGCTCTCATGCTAGCAGAGCTTGATAGAAATGACACAGTGAAGAGAACCCTCTAACACAGTTCAGCAGAGTTGATTTTAACACTGTGGAGTAGCAGCAGAGTGCTCTTTGAAATAGCAATCTCATTTCAATTTCGAATGTATTATTGTGTTACATATAGAGAACTTTGTGATACAATCACTGCACTATTGTAGTGTTACTGAGTGATCTCGAGAGAGCAGCTGAAAAGGTTTTCTGGAATGGGAGATTGTGACACTGCAGACCCTTCCTGCTGTGTCCCAGTCCTGTGGATCAGTACAGGGGAAGTTGGGCATGTTATTGCACGGGGGTTTCTTACAGTACTGTTCCTTGGAATGGGCTGCCAAGTGGAAATCACCTTTGGGTTGACTGCTTCTGAGAAATTTGGTGAGTGCTAGGAATTATTGGTTAAAAGTGACTAAACGTGTGTGAGTTTTGTTGGAAATGCCTCTTCATTTGCTACTGTTAGTGCATTAGTGACATATTATTTTAATTGAACAGTGGAATTTTGCTGGGTTTTTTCTTTTTTCCACTAGATGGCCCAAGCATGTTTCCAAGTACCCTGTGAGAACTGAAACTTAATTCATTTCTCTTTTAACTGAAGTTAAAATTCTACAGTATGAGGCATATACCAACTTGTGTGATGCTTTGTGTTTGTTTAAAATGCAAACATGCTATATCAACTGACAGGGTGTTGGTTAATGTAAGGAGTATGTGGTAATGAAAGGGTTTTTTCCTCTTGATGAGAACATTTTTTATCAAGTGTAGTATAAAGCTGTTTAGTTTTGCATTGAGAAGAGAACTGGTGTGCTTTCACTGACTGTGCTCCGCAGTAATAGTTCAGGGAGGCTCTAAAAAGGTGTTGATCTGAAGTTTGTCCCTAACATCTCCTGGGAGTGAGACTGGTATTTTGCAGGCCACCATACTTGATTTTTTTGCAGGGGTGGCTTGACTTTTGCAGCATGGAGTTTTCGTAATAGCTTTGCAGTTCATTTCAGCAGCGTGTTGATGTAGTCAGTAGGTTCTGAGTAGGCTGTTAAATGTACAGACTACTTCACCTGTTTTTGTTTAGCAGACATCAAGTATAAGCTTGAGTGTCTTTTTGGTACGTGGAGGAAGAGGGGTGTACACCAAAGGCAGCTCTCGCCATGAGGGTGGTTGGACACTGGAATGAGGCTGAAGAAGTGGTGGGATGTTCATCCACAGAGAGACATGCAAAACTCAACAGGACTGAGCCCTGGGCCACCTCTGACTGGGATATTGAACTAGGTGACCTTGAGAGGTCCCCTTCAGCCTTAATTATTCTGCAAATGAGATTTTATTAGTTTCTTTGCTCTACTACTGTTTAAACCAATAATAAATATAAAGAAAATGGATAGTTGTCTTTCTGATCTAGTTTGTAACTTCAGTATTTTGAATTAAGTTCCAGCTTTCCTTTGTTTCTGAGGGCCTTTTTGTGGTGGCATTAGGCCACCAGAGCAAGGATGTGTGTGTGCAAGCGTACTTTTCCTCCTTAACTTGCAATCCCCACTGTGGAAAAAAAAAAAGCCGTATAAAGGGAATGCTCTATTCCTTCATGTTACTGCTGCACTTGCCAAATGCCATCTCTTGTCTTATGTTTTATATTGTTACTTCTAGTGTCTCTCTTTAACAGGTATGAGGGATTTTCTTCTATTCCTTAGGATCTTTCCTAGATTTTCTCTTTTGCTCTTTTCTTTATGGAAGAGAGACAGCAGCTGTCCCTTCCTCTGCATCTGACTGCGCTCCTTTATTTCCTTCCTTTTCCCATTGTCAGTGTTAGTCCTGTCCTGCCACCTTCCTGCTTCTCTTCCCTTTTGTGGCTGGAGACAAATCAACGTGTCCATGTGTACTAGAAGGATGGACATAAATGGAGTATTTTGGTGACAGGGATATTGGTGCCTGCAGTCAGTTCCATAGACAAAGAGGTGATCTGCTCTAGTTCATGGACTTACCAATATGTGTTCAGTACTGCATTTGCAGTATTTTGGTCTACTTTCTGGTTTCTTCCAAAGTTGATAGCTTTCAGTTTATTGAGCAATGTGCCAGTTGAGCCAGGGACAGGGAAATTTCTAAATATATTGTTTTTCTGATAGATTGGTATGTTTATGGGATTTCTTTCCTGAACTGATATACTCTTCACTTTGTGTAGGACATTGGCCGCACGGCCTCACAACTGCTGTTATTAGTAATACAGGCTTAACTTGTGACTGGAAACTACACCGATGAAAGCAATTCCATTTTTAGCATCCTGGTAGTGGAAAACATAGCTCTAGGTATATGAAAATGTTAGTAGTATGTTTTGGTTAGTAGCATAAGTTATGGCTTTGTTCTAATTTTTTTTACTGAACAAATTTAATAGCAAGCATGAAATGGGGTGAGTTTAAAAAGTTGTGTTTCTAGGAAATCTTTGATGCAACAGAAATAGATAGGTGTAATTTCTCTACATATATTATTACAAGTATTATATGGAACTTTGGTGCAAAAGGGACATTATCCAATCATGATGTGAAGGTTTTTCAGCTGGTATCTCAGTCATGTCTCAAAACTTCGCAGTTAATGTGTTTCGTGTTGTTTAGTAACTGTAGACAGTCAAAGCAGATAGTCATATTTGTTTTCAGGCAAAGATTTCATATATCTGTTGTATGTAGTGCAGTAGTATGCTTATTGTGTTGTTTTGCATCTGAGGATAGAGAAATTGTATTTTAGGGTGAACAAAAATAGTGATGGAGAAGATGTCAGAAAGGCGTTGTGTTTCATATCTGTCTCAGTGCATTTACATAGTGGTGCCTCCTAAATATATGTAGGCATTTTGGGTAAGAGGATGTAGTGCCTTGGGGTATATGACATAGCAGCCATGATGTAACACTTTGAAAGCTGGACAAAGCTGCAGAAGGTTGCAGTATCAGGAGAGAACTTTTGAACCACCTTCTGCTATAAGAATTGTGCATCCAGTTCAATTTAAATTTTGTTTAACGTTACAGCTTACTGTGGTTACAGCATTGTAATACTGAAATCTTTGCATCACTGTCAGTTCCGGCTGGCTGGCAAAAGTAATTCTAAAATCAGACTGCTTATTGCAATCAATAAAGCTTGTTCTCATGGCTAAAATCCCAACTCCAGGTTTTGAACTTTTTAGAGTAGTTGAGAAATAATAATAAAGGCAACATGTGTACTTAAAATAGTGTTAATGTTATTATTTTGTCTTTATATTCCTTTATGTCCTTCACTAGATGTCACTAGTAGATTTGGGAAAGAAACTTTTAGAAGCTGCACGAGCAGGTCAAGATGATGAAGTTCGAATTTTGATGGCAAATGGAGCACCTTTTACCACAGACTGGGTAATGCATACTTTTGCAGTGGGGAAAGTAAATCATCTTGGTTTTGTTACCTGAAGAAAGAAATAGTATTGTTACAATTAAGCATTTATATTACAGTTTTTCTTGGAATTCTGCAGTCACATCATCTAATGTCTAATTCAAAATTAAAATTGTCTGTTTCTTCATATGACCTCCTACTGATTTTAGTAACAGACTGCGAATGAGCTCATTCTGGTGACTTTTAAGATGTACTTTGAAATGGTTAATGGGAAAAAGCAGCAGTCATCCTCCTAGTTACTGTGCTTGTGCATTTAGTATAGTAAGAGATCTGAATTACGAAAACAGCCCTAATGACCTCATATGTGCTGCTGAGAGTTCCCTGATACAGGGGTACTGAGTTGTCTTTTGGAGCTGCTGATTTTTGAATAGGTGTAGAGAGAGGTCAAGTACCCAAAACTCTTAGGGCATTTACAAGCTCTTAAGAGCCTTAATCTGCTTAGTGACCTACTTTCAAATTAACTCTGTTTTGAGCAGGAGATTGGACTTAATTGACTTCCAGAGGTCCCTGTTGACTAACAATAAAAATGGGGTTAGGCCCCTTGAAATGTTACACTTCAGAAAGACAGAAAAAACACAGTTAAAGCAACGACAAACTTCCCTCCACTGTTCATATTCTGTAAAAGCCCCAACAGCTTCTGTCGTCTGCAAGGGAAAATGGTTTTGAAGTGGTGGCTTGACACCTGGGTTTGGTAGCTTCAGAGCAAGAAGAAATGCTTCATCCTGACATCTGCTAGAACTGCATGTTTTGTGTTTCATTACAGTTGGGAACATCTCCACTTCATCTAGCAGCACAGTATGGACACTACTCCACCACAGAAGTGCTGCTGCGAGCAGGTGTAAGTCGGGATGCCAGAACCAAAGTGGACAGAACTCCATTACATATGGCAGCATCAGAAGGCCATGCCAGCATAGTAGAAGTCTTACTTAAGGTAAGAACTGCTGAAACAAGTCTGAAGTGGGGTTCTTGCAGTGGTTTATGATCAGATATTTGCAATTTGCTTTTAGTTGTGAAACCAACATTGAAATTACATGAATAGTTAAACTGTGTGCATTGGGAGCTTTGTTTTCCAATTGAACTGTAATTTATTTTAGCATTAAAATCATAATGGTTTCAGGTGATTTATTTACTGCTGTTTCAAAATAAGAATACTCCCTACTTTGATACTGTGTTTAGTAACAGATTTTAGAAGCAAGATGAGTTTTAGGGAATCTTTAATTCTTTTGAGGTTAGTAATGTATTTGGTAGTTAGATTGTATTACTTTTAATAAATGTGTAAATGTAAAATAACAGGACATTCCTCATGGAAAAAGACAATTTTTTAGGGCTTCATTCTGTGACCAGCGTTATTTAATTCTGATTATTTCTAATGACATCGTTTACGCAATGATCTTGTTTGTAGCATGGTGCTGATGTCAATGCGAAGGACATGCTCAAAATGACTGCGCTTCACTGGGCTACTGAACATCACCACCAAGAAGTTGTAGAACTCTTGATAAAGTATGGAGCAGATGTTCATGCTCAGAGTAAATTTTGCAAAACGGCATTAGATATTGCAGTAGACAATGGAAATGAAGACATTGCAGAAATATTACAGGTAACTTTTAATTCCTCATGTTACGGGAACTTAGAGCAAAGTACTTGATTACACGTCATAAACTCAACTTCTAATACAGCAGCTGTGACACTATATATTGATAATGCCAAACTCCAGTCTAGTTTATTATGTGGAAATGAGATTAATGTTAGTAAACATTACTTGCTGAAAGAACATTTTCACCACCTACAAAGTCAAGGCTAAGTATCCTTTATTTTCTTAAATTTGAGTGATGTAATACACAGAGGTAGGTAGACTCTTTACAATTGAGATGTAAAAAAATAACTCCCTTCTCTGACGGTATATTTTGACTATCCCCTAGTGTTCAGTTAGCTTCATATATGGATATTAATTTCCTAACAGTTGGAATTCAAACAGGAGAGGAGAGATGCCAATTTTTCCAGAATTAGAAACGCTAAGATTGAATTGTTAGAAAAGTGATTATAATAGAAAATTCCATGGAAATGTGTGCTCACTATTCAGCAGTGTTGTTAAAGGCAAATTAAGTGATAAGTCTTATTGAGAAAAGAATGCAAAGCAAATGAAGAATATCATTATGCCACTGTATAAATTTCTTGCCTCCCTATGTCTTTAAATACCTGAACTTCTGGTCTGCTCCTTTAGCCTCCTCTTGATTGCAGAAAGGGTATAGTAAATAGAAGTTAATAATAATTCATAGAAAGACAAAAAGACTGCCATGTACATTTCATGGCTTTGGCTAAGCTGTCAGAGCAGCTTTTCATGACATGTATCTGCCCCAGCAGTCTTGGTTCTTCAGACTTGTGTTTTAGATATGTGAGCTTGTGTATCTGCAAAAGGGCCTTGTCTTCTTTGTTTACAGTAACTGGTAGGGAGAAGTAGTGGTGTGTTGTTAAACTCTTTCACTCCAGCAGACACTGTCTTTAGATTTCAATCAAAAAAAAGTTCCTTATGTACTTGGAGATAGGACATGATGTATGTGTACAGTATGAGTATAATGAGGGAGACCTCCCTGTGTATGTGACGTGTGCAACAATTCTAGCTCTTACACAAGGTCAGCAACTCCTTTACACCTACAGTGGGAATGATGGTATTGCCTTTGTCTCCTAGATTGCAATGCAGAACCAAATCAATACGAATCCGGAGAGTCCGGACACTGTGACGATACACGCGGCAACACCGCAGTTCATCATTGGACCTGGAGGGGTGGTGAACCTAACAGGTCTGGTATCTTCTGCCAATACATCCAATGGAACAGGTATTTAGATGCCTATAGGATAGCTGCTGGGATTTTATACTTTAATGGATTTTCACCATTTAGTGAAAAGGTTTGAGGAAAAGCAGTGGTAAGAATAGTTACCATATTCCTCGTCAGTGTTTTTTGTGTGTTAAATATGTGCATACCTAAAACAACAATCTTCACAGAGATAAATTATCAGAAGTTCTATTTGCTTAACAAGCTTCCCTTCAGAATAGCATTTCAGCTCAGCAGAATGCTGCTGAAAATGCAATGTCTGTTAGAAGTTTCAGTGCAATAAAAATAGAAAAAGGGACTTTGCTGGCTTTAAAATTATCAGCTGATTTATTTTCATCCTTCTAGATGAAACAGGAGTGTCTGCTGTACAGTTTGGAAATTCATCAACATCAGTATTAGCTACGTTGGCAGCTTTAGCAGAAGCATCAGCTCCGCTGTCTAATTCTTCGGAAACACCAGGTTAGAAAGCTAAGTCATTTAAACCAATTTAATAAATTAAAAGGGCATAACTTCAAGTTTCCTTCAGCACATGAAGTAGTGTGGTAAATTATGATTCTATGGGTATAGATACAGAAGGAGAACAAGGAAGGAATAATGACTATATTTCTGGGGCTGTTTTTCTTTTATATAGCTTACTTTTAGACAAATTATTCCCTTTTCTTTCAAGGTTTGAAGAGGTTCTAGCAATGTTTCCTTCCAGAACTAAAACCTAACACTGGGTGTGACACTGAAAGATCAGAGCTGTTTGCCGCAGCACCTAGTATTGCCACTTGCAATTTGGACTTTGTTGTGACAGTGGTCTTTCTTACTGCTGAGCCTGTACTTGGTAGCCAAATCAGGTTCAATACACCACTTACTCATGGGGGAGTTGCTGTTTGGTTTCCTGAATAAACACTCTGAATATTTAAGCAGTGTAATAGGACAGTAATCTCTAAACATAAAGATCTTCAGAAGACAATGTCCGCAGTCATTATTTCAACCACAGAGCAATTTTTCTCTGTATGTTATATTGTAATTAACTTAAAAGATGAAAGCTGCAGAGTTTTATCTACCTTCTCTCATCTTGAACATCACAACACAGTCTATAGGGTTTTAATATCTCTGTAGATAGAGAGCACTCTAATGTCTATTACTTAAATCAAAGGCTTTGCTTTTACCCTGACAAATTGAAAATAAAATACAGAGCTAGTGTTCTTGAATTTCCTTGATTGTGCTAGCAGTGATCTTGCATCATCTTGTTTTAAAAAAGTAAGGATGATAGCACAAGACCCCATTTGCAGCAAATAGTGCCAACTGAGGTATGTGTTGTAGTTCTGAATACAGGCTTTCCTTATCTTACCTTCATTTGTAGAAGTAATACAGGACTGTGAGAGTTCACTTCTTTATACTCACTGAATCATGAATTTGAAATGGATAGTTGAGCTGGAATTTTTTAATTTCACCTATAAAATTATATACATACAGAGTTTGTTTTACTTCTTAAGCTTTATCTTTCTTCTTCAAAGGTGTAAAAATGCCAGCTCTGCAGAACTTTTCCTTTAGTCTTGTTCCATACTTTGTATAAGAAATAAAGTTATTGTGTTCGAAGTACCCATGTAGTACAGACAAAACTTTTAAGATTCTGTAGGGGTCCTGTCTGTTACCATCTTGAAGACTATTATGTTAAGTAGAGAAATCTGGGCTGGGTCCTGAGGTACAGGTGGCAAGGCATTGGCTGAGAAGTAGCTTCAAGGTAGTATTTCAAGTTTAATTTTTTTCTTTATTCTGCCATTAGTGTAACTTAGTCCAGCTTGTGTACAGTGCAAAAGTTACTTGTGTTCTTAAAAGCAGCTCCTGTTCTTGTTTGCCCTGTTAACACTGAACCCAAAGCATCAATTTTGAGTGGGGTATATTGATATCATTATATTGAGCAAGGTAGACCTGGATGGTGTTGCCTGTATATGTCAAAATGTGAGTGCTTTATGTTGGCCTGATGAAAGACTCCACTTAAAATACAATACACAGTAAAGTAATCGTGAGGGGGGTCAAGTTTTGAAAGTCATGGAAGAAATTTTTTCTCAGCTGTACCAAAATGCATTTGAAATCCTAAAAGCTTCATTTATAAATTGACTTAATTCCTTTATTAATCTGTTGATAGTTGTGGCCACAGAAGAAGTTGTGACTGCAGAATCTGTGGATGGGGCCATTCAGCAAGTGGTCAGTTCTGGAGGTCAGCAGGTTATTACTATAGTTACGGACGGCATTCAGCTGGGTAACCTGCATTCCATTCCAACCAGTGGCATAGGGCAGCCCATCATTGTCACCATGCCAGATGGGCAGCAAGGTGAGTGCACACTTGTATGATTCCAGCTTGGGGAACTGCTTTAGTTACAGTAACAATAATGACTTGGTAGGTGCAAACAGCTTGGACAATTTTGTGTACATCTACGAATTCTTCTACTAGAGAAGGCTCAGACATGAGCCACTGCAGTTCAGTGGGTTAACACATGTCAGCTGAACCTCTGCTTTTGGAGAGAGAACGGAAGAGTTACTAAACTGTATGGAGGAGAAATGGGACATTTAAGAGAAAAGGGATAACTGCTTGTTTTGTCTTCAGTAAGTTTGATATTTGCAAACTTGTTAAAAAACTAGAAGATGGAGTAAAGCAAAAGCCACCTTCCAATTCTTACACTGTTGCCTTGCTGAAAGTACTATGAGGAGCTGAGGCTTGGATTTAGAAATCTGCTGCATGAAGCAATCTGTGCAAGCCCCATGGAGTGTGTACTTCACGGAACAAATGTCAGGTCTTACAAGCCTGAAGTTTTAGAGCGGCATTGACAGAACCAGTTAAGCCAGAGTGACATAACTTTTTTTTCGGGGCGTATGTACTTCGTAGAAGCTGCTAGTGTGATAAGTGCTGTTTTGTGATGTGTATGCTTTGGGTGGTTTCTTTTAAAGATGCTCGGCCGCTCTTTAGATAAAAATGATTCCTTCTCTGGTTTCTTCATGAGGACTCCCAGTGTGAAGCTTGAAGAGTTGTACATAGGAGGCAAATTACTTGGTTCACAGTCTATCTGAACTCATACACCTCGTTATCGTTATGAGTGACTGGGTGTAGGTAGTAACTGAAGTGACAGTCATGTTTATTAGTTAGATGGCTGCATGAGGAATTAGAGTATGAATTTACTGAGAATCCCGGTTTTCTTATTCATGGCTAATTACTACTGGATTTTGAGGTTACTTAAGGTGTATTAAAACTAAAGCAAGATTTGTATTCAGTATTTGCTTAAGAAACATTATATACATGGTCTGCTACAGAAGTTAGAATTGAGAGACTGGTAACTGCTGCAGTTCTCTGCCATGTCTGTTTACTCTGTGAAAAATGGCAATGATACTCCAGAGCTAGTTACTGTAGACCTTGATAATGAGGAATTTTAAAGTTCTTTAGTAGCATACAAGCAACTGAAGTTTTTAGTAGATTTTCACTGATCTTATAGTGCACTTTATTATGTAGTTGCGTTTTCATAAGCAAAAGTATCTGCATTTTTTCTGTTAATAAAATTACTTATATGAGTTTTATGTAGTGCAAATATTGTTTGAAGTAAATGTATTTACATGTACAAATATGTTTTCAGTGTTAACAGTTCCAGCAACAGACATTGCTGAAGAAACTGTGATAAGTGAAGAACCGCCAGTGAAGAGACAGTGCATTGAGATTGTTGAAAATCGTGTGGAGTCTGCAGAAATAGAAGTAAGGAGTATATTACATGATCTGTGTTAAACAGTGTTCAGGACTGAGTATCTGGTTGTGGTTTTGTATCGTTCAGAAAGTTAATTTCTGTGTTACCACAGAATGAAGTGTGTGAAACATTTAACTTGTTCAGTCTCTCCTGTAACTGAAATTCATCTTCTACAAAGATATTGTAAAAAGAAAATTGGAGGGCTGTTTGCTTGATCCTGTGGTCATGCATGTAAAAGTGACACCTGTTTAAGTATATGAGAACATTTTTTTTTTGTTTTTCCTTGAAGATCGCTAGCTGTTTTTTAAAACTGGGTACTGATACGTTATCGAGTGACTTGGCTCTTTCCGCTAGGAGTGAATGAGAGCACTGTACCCTCATCTTTCTGTTACAGCCACATGCTTGTCCTGATTGTGAGGTCATTTTTAGCAATGTTTCCTTTCCATCCCTGGTATCTAGATAACTGCTAATGGAAGTGTGAAACAGTAAGATTCTGTGTTTGTTAATTTTTATCTCTGTAGCATCCCCCGTCTTTTTTTTAATTCTGAAGCGGTTTACTATTACACAACTTTGCACCATCCGTTTTTTTAAAAACTATACTGCAAAAAACGTAAAAATGTTGAGAGTGCTTTCCTTTTTATATGACAAATGGATGTAGCTGTTCAGTTGAAAATTGTAGCTTTTTTTATACTAGCCACAAAAGGTCAACCATCTCATTCCTTTTCCTGTTACTTCTAACTGTGCTGACCAGTTCTTGGTCAAAAGTTTATGAAAATTGCTGTCTGCTTTGACTGGACTGTAAGTTCTCATTTTGTCAACTCCATGATACTTCATTTATCAAAGGTTGTATTCTCCACCTTCTGTTCATATTATCAAATTGTGCCTAATTGAATACTTTCTGTTGTACAGTATGTGCTTTATGTTATCCATGTCTAATAACAATAATTACCACCTCTCATCATTTGCTTTCCGTGTCCCTAAGTTGTTGCATCAAATACTTTTGGCCTTTGCAGCTTTGTGGTCATTACAGATTATCCTGACAGTTGAAATTTTCTTGCTGCATTTTTTTTTAAATGTATGACTGTTACAATAAAAGCATTTCTTTTGTTCACACTCTTAACAATCTGCCTGAATTATTCATAAAGGAAATTACATTTCCTTAAGTATTTTAGTAATTCTGTTAAACAAATTTTAAAAAAATCCAGATTGGTTAAGGGATAAATTGACCTGTTCCTAATTACAGATAATTGGTATAACGATACCAATAATTCTTTTAAGGGTATTACCAGTTTCAATTATATTTGTTAAACATATTTCTCAAATATCAAAAGAAATTGTTTTAGATGAGTTACTGGTCTGTTACTTTTAACTGGAAATTTTGGTGACTTTCTTGTCCCTGCCTGCACAACTGGAAATGCACATACACACCTCTTCCTCTGTGTGAAGCCAGTTGACTTTAGGGGCCTTGTTGTGGTTCACAGGGGTATGGTGCTACCTTACTTTAGTAGCAGGGGCATTAAAGAAGTGCGCATAAAGTTGGTTCCCTTCAAATTTCTTCATCACAGACAGTGGTAGATATTTGAATTTGGAGACAGTGGGACCCCTCCCCTCACTAAAATATTTTAAAAATATTTTAGAATATGGAAATAGAGAAAACCTTTATTTGTTTTCTTTGCCTTGTGCTAATTCATTCCTTTATTTTATTATAAAGAGTTGATTCAGGACTGAATGCTTTTTTCCAGTTGTTTTAAATTCATGGTGTGTGAACAGTTAAGTGTAGTTTGAAAGTTTTTGTAAGTTGAAAATCCTCCCATCCATGTGAGGTGACAAATTTTTCCCATGAAAGTATTGTGGAACGACTAAAGCTGTAGGGATGTTTTTAAATTTTCTGTTCTGGGTCTGTTAAGTTCAAGCATTTCAGCTCATTTTGAAGAGTGGCAGCAGTTTTCCTAAGCAG